>OZ024909.1:11894746-11937246 GCA_964017125.1 Flabesymbios commensalis
CCTCAGATGTCGACTCATATATCGAGCATTATTTAATAATCCAGATATCCCTCAAGATAATAACAATAAACCAGAAGATAAATATATCATATCTATGGTAAAAATGATCAGAGGTACAAGGTGAAATTAACATATCCTTGTGTTTATATAGCTTGAATGTAACATGTAACATAATTTTATTTTAAAATGATAATATAAGTTTAATTTACCCACCTCATCACACAAACACTTTTAGTAAAGGATATATATATTCATTTCTTAAATATAGAATAAATATATTCAACATTTTTTAGCAAAAATACAGATATACCATACAACTAGCCAACACATAAATTATCGCTTAATTCCTAAATTTGGAATATTGTTTAACTTCAAAAAGACTGATTATGGAATTGTGTTCATGTTGTTTCATTCAACAAATTTACTTAAAACTTCATCGTGATGTATAACATACAATGCTTCGTTGAATCGACATGCATCATAACCAGCTGCCGCACCAACGCTTTTAAAAAATATAGGCTTAAAAATAAATGAGGGTTTATATAGAAAAATGTCAATGTATTTATTTTTGACCTCGCATTCAAAAATTAACCCAGCAAAAATGTTGGTGACGTATTTCAAGTGCTTTAAGAGCAAACACACCATGGAGCTAAAACACTTCTCAGAAATGATGCAACCGGTGCTGCACGATTCTCAATTTCATGAAATCACTTTTTTTAACAAAACAGTAGAACAAACTATAATGGGACATGCAAATCCCTCTTCAGGTCCAGGAATAGGCCGCGGGGTTAAAAATAATCACAGCATATCTTTAAGTCTATCAAATCAGCAAAAGCAACTTTCCTCCAACACAGGTGAAACGTAGTGAGATTTCGATCATAACCATCCATCACCATGGTCATTGCAGTTTTCAATAGTTTTACAAATCTTTTTGAAAGTGATAATAGTCCGGTCGAAATAAGGAAATATGTTCTCTAAAAAAATACCGAAGGCATTTTGGGGTAAAAGTGTTTTGAAACCTGTTTTAACCTAATTTGAATGTGCTGATTTCAAAAATACTGTTTGCCAAGCTCGATTTTGACACTTTGATCTCTAAAATCGCAAAACAAAATAGTCAAAGAAAATAGCTGATTTAGAGATAAAATCAACAATTTTTATTGGCAAAAATCACAAATTTGACATTAAAACTTATACAAAAATTTGAGCGTAGCAAAAAAGATATTATGTTTCATTTTTAAAAATAAAGTACCCTTTAGTCCCTAAAACTACTACTAATAATGTTATATTTTGTTTTCTGTTGAAAGATGCATTTTGTGATGAAAATGTCTCGATATAGGTTTGAAAGTGACTCAAATATAGTGATTTTAAAATATTATTGCATATATTTGATATAACCCTTTAACCCCTGAAACTAGCAAACAAACAAAGCGGACATAAAAAAGAATAATAGAAAGCAACAATATGTAAACTTGAGGATCAAATAATTCATAACCACTAACTAACCAGTATGATTTAAAAATTATTTGATCATTATGCTTTGTTTTAACCTTATAACATTTGAAGCGTTTTAACCCTTTGCTTCGTGAATCTCGTCATAATCAAGTGATACAAATTTCAAACATTGCTCTGCGTGTGAAGGCGGGGTAACAACTATAATATAAAAAGATGACTATCATATTTAACTGATCGATGCAAAAATAATCATTTAAAAAAAAATCAATCGTATATAGGCTATATAATTAATAATTACATCAAATAGTATGTTTCCTTGGGGCGTAAGCACAGAAGATTCAGGCATACAAGCTCAAACTGCAGGCTCTATGTCTAATAAACTATGTCTATGAAAAAGTAATTTTCCAAACATCCTTTCTCTTCGCAAGAAACTATATAAGCCTACATATCCCTCAATTTTTAGGTAATAATTATAGGTATAATATTTCAGCCATAAAATCCCTTTCTGTTTTTGGGTCATGATTCAACTTGTTAGCAAATATTTGTGGTGAACAACACCAGATAATTGGCTTAAGAGTAGATCCATATCACAACGGTAACGACCAGTAAAATTATTAGTAGACCTAACAAAAAACTTCTGCTGCTACAGTATCAAGTATCAGGTTTTTAAACATTTTAACTAATACTTTATTACTTTCATGAATGAATATAATTAGAGAAGATCTGCTCATCCGGATGTAAGCAAGACAATGCTAATAAAGACGATATTTTATGTTTATTACAACAATTTAACACAATTACTATTTTTTAATGAGGTTTAATGTATCTGTGCTTAGTGTGGATGGATCATCACGATTTGCTGCCACCCGCATGCGCAGCATGGGCAACATTTTGGGGAGTGGGGCTGTCATGACAAAGCTATCATTGATCAATGACGTTAAATGGAACAATTACGCACTTGATTAATATCTATATGGGAACAGTATAATTCAAAAGACTGTGAAAAAAAAATGATAGTGATCATTTTAATCTGTCAAAAAGGAAAGTTGACAGTACATCCTAAGAGAAAACGACAGTTTTCACTATAGGCTATTCAGACCAAGTCCAGTATTCTAACCCCGACCATTAGAAGAGTGGTTCGCTTGTCACATGATGAGATCAGCCAGCCACCGCGGTCATTCGTTTGTAATTTAAATTAGGGGTAGAATACCAGACTTGAGCCGGCTATTCTATATCCTTTCAAAGCTTTACAATAGTGACCACATTGAGAAAATGATTCGACTGCAACTAATCACAGCATACCATGATGGTCACTAACATTATAATTTGAGAACTTCATATTGGAAATAATGCTGATCTCACGAGCTCGTTCGAATAAAATGTTTCCATAAATGATCAGGTTGAACGATGCTAAACGCATCATGTTAGGCTAGGTGAGAGATGAACATGAATGTGTTACATGACTTTTTATTACTCTTGTAATATTTCCCATACCTATTCGATAATTGTTCATTGAGATATGCTTTAATAAAATTGCTGTTGTCTTTAACACATACACAAATTGAGTAAAATCAAGACTCGTCTGATTAGGATGATAAACTCCTAAGAAAAATACATAACAATTATCAATATTGATTTATAAAATAAATCCCTATGAAGACTGTGACATTCCTTGGGGTAGAGCCAAATGTTTTAATTGCATATTTTAAAAACATGACTGGCAAAATAGTTGCGGACAAATAATTTGGTAAGCCTTACATTCCAACTCAGACCGTGTATCTGGTTACCTGCCTCACCTATACATATTTGACTTACATGGTTCGAATCTCAACTCTATTCAAGCTCACATTCAAGCTCACATCTTAGTGTAGTAATCGTGGTAAACTTGAACTAAAAAGGATGTCGCTTCCGCATATTCCTACCAAGAGTAAGATATGTTTTTATTGTACGTGTTGATATTAGTACGGGTGAGGCTATATTACGACCTATTGGAACTGATTTTTTATGATATTAGTACGGGTGAGGCTATATTACGACCTATTGGAAATGATTTTTTATGATATTAGTACGGGTGAGGCTATATTACGACCTATTGGAACTGATTTTTTATGATATTAGTACGGGTGAGGCTATATTACGACCTATTGGAACTGATTTTTTATTAAACAATAAAAAAGTATCGCTAGTAAAATGTTTGGGATTTTCATTCACTTAAATGTTTCAGACCAGGGTTCGAATTTCGAATTCTGTGTCTGGAGGGCAGTGTCTTCTCATTCATCTCACCATTCTCAGGTTGTTGTCCTGGCCCAGTTTAGCCTATATGAGCACAAACGTGGCCTAAACCCCCTATTAATTTCATTTTAATTTTTTTTAAATTGAAACTAGTAATTCCAATAAAAAGACTAGGATGAATCATTTACCACGTCAGTCTTATTTCTACACATCCACATAAAATATATTCCACAAAATCAATGTCATACGAGCAGTTCTAAGGTAAAAACTCTCAATGCGTTTTTCTCAGTTAAAAAAAAACATGAGTTAACATTTTCTTGTATAGAACCCTATATATGGTTATTATTAAGCAATTGACTGAAGAGTTATCAATTTATTTTCAATGTTGTCTATCAGCTCCTTATTTGACCTACTGTCTAGTGATTTTTTTTCTAGAAAAATAATATGGACTGTATTAGGAAGTGTCGCATTAGAACATTCAATCTCGTTATTGATAATAATATATTACACATGACATTGCATACATATTGTGAATAATTTAAAAAACAATACATTTTTGCGGGGTGTTAGATGATAAAATGTGTTTTAAATATAAATGCAACTTAGTGACCAAAGGGTTAAATAAATTTATAATCCTGCTATATCTCCAACGTGTTAATACAATATCATTGTATAGACCTATTTGTAAGCATAACCCATACATCTGTCATTTTCACATAAAAAGAAGGTTATTTTATTTTGCTTTTAGGGATTAAAGGGTCAAAACAGAGCTTGGCAAACAGTATTTCTTAATTCGGGACACCCAAATTAGGTGAATAAAGGAAATCCTGTCCTCACAATTAAGTAATTTAATAAAGAGTTACCATTTATTTTCAATATCTGATACATTCTTTGTTTTAAACGATCATCTTGTGTTTATTCTTATCAATTAAGGACAATATTTGTATTATAGGGCTCAAAGTGTTGAATAAAAATCTACAACCTACAACATAACATCGATAATAATTTATTACACATGTCAATTGGGATTTGTGAATGTTCTAAAAATAGTAGGGACCTACTATATTAAATGATAAAATGTGTTTAATATAAAATTAGCTTTTAGTAACCAAAGGGTTAGATAAAAAATATTTTTTTAATAATTTCAACGTGACTAATTTATTAATACAGTATGATTTCATATGCTTATTTTTATACACAAAGCGTAAATCTTGTATTTTCACATAGAAAACAGTGGTTATTTTAATTTGGGGCTCAAAAAGTCAAAACACAGCTTGGCAAACAATTTTTTTTAATTCAGGGCACCCAAATTAGGGTAATAAAAGTTTCAAAACCCTTTTACCCCAAAATGCCTACAGGAATTTTATTTTGTGGAATTTCGACCGGACTATAATGAAAAACGTTTGATACATCATCCGGTGTACATGTTTATAAAGCTGATTTTCGAAAGATAAGGACAAGTTTGCCCTACCACCGATAGCAAATAACCCTGTATTGATATGTAAATGCCAGATTTTAGTCTACATCTAATATGTTCTAGCTAAAATGGCCGATGTTGCTAGTCTAATTTTACCATCCATCCATAGAGTACATTTTTAGCACTGACTCGTACCAAAAATGATATGTGAAATATTTGATTGTCTCAGAAGAGGTTCACGATTTTTAAATAAAAGGGAATAAGGTTAAGACCTGCAGATTGAAAAATTATTGTTGTCCAATAACGAACATAAATGTCAACTGATGAGCCTGCTTATACTGAAGTTGTACTATATTACCAATGCTTTAGAACTTGAAAAAGCAGCATCTTTCGTCATCTAGAGTGTTGGTTGTCTTCAGATATTTTAACAATACCAGTACTCGAACTAAATCTTAGCTCTACACAACACAGAAGGAAACATGCGTAAACATTTAATATGTTAAAAAGAGGGGTTACACCTCAGAATCAAAAGGGACTCAATTGCTTCTGTATTACCAAAATGTGCCTTTTTGTAATAAAACCAGCTCAGTTGATTGAGCAGGTTCTGATAATAACACAAACACCATTGAGGAGCTTTTAGCCGATTGGCATATTTCACTTGAGCAGGTTCTTTTCTGGTCATTTGCTCTCCTGTGAGCTTTAAAACCTGCTAATGTTGATTGAGCAGGATCTGTTTTCACGGGTAGCAATGCTGTTTCATCATTTTAACGATGTGATACAGTTAAACCATACAAAGTTCTGCAGAATGCATCCAATATGTAGCTACATTAGCAAGATTAGGTGAAGAAGGGGATTTTTAACACTGTCTTTTGAATCATTTAACATAATTTTGTTGCACTGTTTATGGTTACATATACTCAAATAGGCTAATGCAGTTCGGGAGGTCAAAGTGAAAAATGTATGTGAAAACTTGGCCAGCATCAAATCCTCAGCAGCAATTGATTTATTCAATTATCCACCTTGTCATCGCACTTTCAAACAAAAATGGCACATTTCCAAGACGCCATTTGGAAAAGATCACATCTTTGAGTGTGCCACTTGCTGCTACACATCATGGATGGGCCATTGACAACGAGAGTGGATTAAAAAAAACACTGTGGTTTCTAGATTACATAATTCTACAGCAATTAGTTGACATTGTAACGCAGCATTCGTGATCTCGAGACAATTAAATAGATTATGCAAATATTGCACAGTATGACGAAGATGATAATACAGCTGACGAAGATTATTTGCTCAATTAACTTGTTGGTGACATTGTTTTCTCATATTATGTTTGTATAATCAAAGCAAATCGACATATATTTCAGATGCTCATATATTAATTAAATCTTGCCTGAATTATGTCTGTACAATATGGATATAATTATATAACGTAGGCCTACATACACACTAATACCATGTGAGGAAAAAATAATTATATGGACATAATACCCCTCTTTGGTGAATATGCACACTCCACTGTCAGTTTCCATTATTTTTGTTTTTACAATAATTTTAATTTGCTCATATGTCGCTAGGTACACGTAGGCTTATAACTTTTGGGTAAAGATCGACGCTTAGTAAAGTTGGTAGAATGGTTTTGACATTTATTAACACCAAATTTGCATCTATCTTGGTGATTTGTATCGATACACCCATGTTTGTTTACTTCGGCGCATACCATTAAATGTTAGCCCCACCTCGTTCTTCTAGTCACTTATTGAATGTAATATATTTATCTTGTGTCTTTTTATTATAATATGTAGGGATAGCCTACTCGAATTGATGTCATAATGCTCAATATGAAATCAAATGAATGGGGTCATAGGCCCCCTTTGTGCACATATAGGAGAACTTCCCGAGTAAAGCGTGATAAATGAGATGACACTGCCCTCCAGACACATTCGAGCCCTGGCGGTCTGAGGCCGAGAAAGCTACCTATCGGTCACGGAGGCTATCAATATTGAATCATTGCGAGTGAGCGGGGAAGAAACATTTTGTTTCTTTGAAAGTTGGAGGACAGAGTGGGGTTCGAACCCGCGAGCATATTAAAATAAAACTAAATAGCCTTAGCATTTAAAGTGTATTTATATATATATATTACTATTGTTCTCCATAAAGAATTAAACATCAATCCGCGACTAACATAAAATATGTATACTACTCATAATACTGGCCAGATTATTTATAGTATTTTACAAACAAAAAATCTGCCCTAGTATTCAAACTGTATAAAAAAAATTACCTTGTTCTTACAGTCAGTTATTAAGTATAATATATTTATCCTTAACGCCACATTGGTCAACATACACGTCTTAAGCATTGTGCTTTAATTATACATTATTTTAGATTTAATTTAAAAACCCAGTCTTGACATTCAAAGTGTCATTAAACATATTGTTTGGTTTTCTATCAAACATTTAAACATATACATCAATATGATACTAATATTAAACATTTATATTACATGCAATATTAAATAGCCACAGTATATATACAATGTAAGCAAATAATTGGTCTTCGCATTCAAAGTGTCACTTAATATATGTTTTCTTAATGAACATGTAATTATTAACACCAATATGAGATTCACATAGAATATTCATAATAAATTTAATAATAAATATCTACAGCATGACTTAACTTTATTATAATAGGCCATTGGAGGCAGAGATATCAGCTTTTTTTGAATTTTACCGCAAATTAGAGTTAGCGATATAGTCAGTCAGCCAGTCAAACGAAAAGGGCTTAGTTTTTGATGAGGTATACACTGAAAGCTAGATAATTTCTGATGATATCAGGTGTTAGGGACAGGCCCGGGGGTCACCACCAGGGGGGATGTAGAGTTTGAAAGTGGTGCATTTTTTTGTAATTCAAGATGGCGTCCAAGATGGCCGCCAACTTATAGTCATATTTAGGAAATAGTGTAAAGTGGTCAAATGTATTTTTTTTTCTTTTTGTAATACACCATTTCAACTAGTTTAGAGTTACTGAATGCAGCTAGGCCACTCTCAGACTATTCTGATCATTATTTTTAACCCTTTCAGCCCCAAAGGTTTTTTTATCGAACACCTTGGTGATGTCAATTAGGACAAAATTGTTATCTATAATAATTATATCATTATTAATGGTGAAGGATTGGTATCAATACAGTGACTATGGTAATAACAATTTGTTATTCTAAATAATTATAATTTATAATAATTAATTCATTATTAGTGGGGATGGATTGGTATTAATAGTGTAGCTACAAATACGGCAATGTCATTTGTGCAAACATCTCGATGTTAGCTAATTTGCAATTCTCCATTTCTACTACTTTGGTATCCACTGAATCTATCTAGACCACTACCAAATAATTAAACAAAATATTTAGCCCTTTTAGCACAAGAGGTTATTTTAGCAAGCACAAAGGCCACAATCTCCTCTGTAATGTCAATATACCATACTGCAATAAGCCCAATTATGTTATGACCAAAGATTGAAGTGAGGTGACCATAGAAATCATAACACTTTTCTTTGCCAATAACCATTACAATTCCTATTGTTACTCTGGGGACCATCCGACCCGAGGATAGCGGAGCTGCGTGAAATGCCACCGAGTTTCAGCAACAAATTGCACAGCGAAACCCAAGTCTACGGCCGTCTGGGCATGTCTGGGGGATCTACCTTATCTACCTTATCGGGCGAGCAAAGGAAAAAGCTCTCAATAACCCATTATGCCCTATCACCCCCACCTTCACATCATCATCTGTACATAATTCATCTCATCAATTGACTACAAAGTTTTTATCGTATTACAATGTCACTTAAAAGATATTTTGTGCCGAATAGTGTCGGAAAGCAATGATTTATTACTACTACTAACCATTACAATACTCCTGTTCATTCGCGATAGGATGTGCTGACTTGAGTAAAACGCAAAATAGCCACCACTGACCAACTTTAAAACAAATTTGTTGGACCTGTTACCACATTCACAATCGTTTTTGCTAAATGCAATAATTATTTAAAGCTCATTTATACCGTTCTTTAACTGTCATACAAAATAATTTTACATAGATTTATATATCAATTGAAAAATTCAGGCAGAAAATATGACTATCAGTTGACAAGAAAAATGTGCCTGGCTAGCCTGGTTTTCATTCAGTATATCTTCAGCTTTATGCTACGTAGTCAGGTCTAACCAACAAGAGCATAGCCTACATATGTGATGTTCAATAATGTGGATCAGGTCACCAGCGAGAAGGATGTATCGTTTGCAGTACCAGCTACTACTATACCTATTTACATTTGATATTGTACTCCTTTCACTTTCCAAAGTATTACATTTCTAAAACCATCTATGCAATCTATAACTGGTCAAGTAGGTCAGGTTAGAAAACCTGACAGATATAATTGCAAGTAATTCCTCCTAGCCGACCCTGAAAAGCAAACACCATAAACATAATGTGGCTGTTATTTGCTTTTTGTATCTTCAACATAAGGCCCTGATATAAAAATATCTTCAGACACAACTTTTCATAACTTAAATCAAAAATAGTATTAGAATAAATATATTATAATACCCAAGGACATAAAAAAACACAAATCTGAAAAAGGACAACGATATCATAAATAATAGGTTACCATTACTAAATTGACCTTTGAACAAAATTAAATATATATTTATTGATGATATTCTCAATTTGGTGGTGCGTTATGTGATGATGTCTAATCAGATTCTTCCATAGCTCAGCGTCCCCCATTTTTTCGAATTTATCAGGCCTTCCCAATGGCCAAACCAAGTGTAATATATATGAAACAACCTCCCATTAGATGACGGGTAAATCCGCTTTCTCATCATCAGCGCTGTTTTTATGGATTCAGTGCATCATGAACAAAGAATTAAAGCCTGGTATTATTAATAGAAATAATTTATTTTGAACTTGCTCGCAATCAAACTGTTCTTTAGTGTCATGCTCAAGAAAAATAAGATATGGATAATGAAATATGTTGAATGCAATGATTGAGATAAGACCCCCCTCCTGAAACTTCCTACAGAGCCCTGTAGAACTGCACAGGCAATGTTGAAGAGATATCTTGAAAACTGGTTGTGGCATTGCAGAATACCTTTTCTTTCACGCTGAGACAGATATTATATCACCACATTTCGAGCAATTTGTTGATATACTCATTCAAGCTAAATGTGTCTTTTAATGAAGTTTGTCATCCAGTATGACTAATGTGACCTATCTGCACGTGATCAGTAGCACAGCTTATTTCTTTTTACAAATTGCAGAAATGTCAAAAACTATACATACATGATAACACTAAAAAACAGTTTCATTAAATAAATGTAATAATTAAAACTATCTATATATAGCAGATACATAAATTATTTTAAAAATCAACCTTCGAGTGGTTTATTTAACTTTATTCACCGTTATTTTAAATGATAAAAATAAAAAATGGGGGTTTGAGTAATATTAATTAAAGTGTTTAAAAAACAATAATGTTGGTTTCAATAAAAATAATCACTGATGGTTTGAGCTAAATATAACCCAATTGTTCTATTTCACATTATCACATTATCTCACTCTCTGACAAAAAATAATGCGCGATGCGGCTGTTCAGATGGGTCACATAATTATGGTGTCAGATATCATCACTAGATGAGACACAGTAAATAAATGATTCAGTAACAAATCCGCACCTCCTTGACTATGGGTTAGCAATGACGTTTCAAATACAATGTCTTCAAAATGTATTATTTCCCTAGCCTTTCCTAAGCCAACGCTCATGTCTGCAGTCCACCAGTATGATACAACGTTTTAGAAAGTTTGGCTGGTCCGGTATACTTACACTACACCAGTAGTCCTCAGAAAAAAATATCATCAATATTGAAATGCTATTTTAATATTAATTATTTATTACAAGGATACTAGGGTATGTGAAAATAACACTTAAATGATTCAACAAGTACATTTATGTGGGAGGATTTTGAATATAGTCTTTTGTTGGAGAGGGTTCTTGTTTTGACGAGGGACATAAAAGCTCATACTTTTCATTGGAACTTCGCGTTAAAAGGGTTAACATGGATTACTACAGAATAAACCTGGAATAAGCATATGTCAATTTACACACTTTTCCCTAAATTTTACCAAGTGCTGATGGCCGCCATCTTGGACGCCATTTTAAATAACTGAAACCAATAAGTGTGATATTGCCTTAGTTTTTGTACTGATACAAATCCGTTACCGTTAATAATGAATATTTTTTATAAATAATGTTTTTGTCCCTATTGACATTCTAGAAGTGTTCAGTACAAAAGCTCCCCGGAGCTGAAAGGGTTAAATGTGTAAAATTAATATAATGATAAATTCGATTGTTTAAAATAACATTTTATGGGGTAATCTAGAACAATTTATTGACTACTAAACTAGTTGAAATGGTGTATTACAAAAGAAAATTCATTTAGAATTGCACTGTTTACGCAAATTCCTAGGTCTGACTATACCTCGGCAGCCATCTTGGACGACATCTTATTTTATAATCAATTAGATTAACTGATTGTCATCACCATAGTCACTGTATTGATACCAATCCTTCACCATTAATATGGAATAATTATTACAGATAACAATTTTGTCCTAATTGACATCACTAAGGTTCGGGGCATAAAGGGTTAAAAGTAATAATCAGAATTGTCTTAGAGTAGCCTAGCTGCATTCAGTAACTCTAAACTAGTTGAAATGGTGTATTAAAACATCAAATTGAGCTAAATTTGCCAATTTACACTATTTCTTAAGTATGACTATTTGCCGGCGGCCATCTTGGACGCCATCTTGAATTACAAAAAATTGCACCACTTTCAAACTCTACATCCCCCCTGGTGATGACCCCCAGGCATATCCCTAACACCTGGTATCATCAGAAATTATCTAGCCTTCAGTGTATACCTGAGTGTTATTTTTGGGCACTGGCTGACTGACTAATAAAGACGCGCGTATCCTAAATATGAAGTTATAAAAAAAATCGCCCTAGATTTTTTTGAACTTCAACTTCTGGTCCCCTGGGGACATAATGGGGAGACGTTTTTGCAAATTGGCTTGCTTCTAAGTAGCACTCAACAAAAATAACAGATTTCCAAACTTGACACATATTTTATAATGTTTGTATTTTTTAGGCGCCTGTATTGATAAAAGAGTTGAAAAAAGAATTCAAAAAAAAATCTGGGCACAAATATTTTTTCATTGACCTACATGTGTATATGGCCGAGGGCTATGAGTAAAACAATACTGAAAATAAATAAAACTACTACTATTTTGCACAATTTTTCGAATTGCTGTCAATTTTATTTTGGTGTCCTTCTAAAAAATGGTAAAATAGGCCCTAGGGCTTAGAGCGTCCTGTTTTGCAAGAAAGAACCGAAACTCGCTATGTCCCGATGGTCAAGCTAAATAAAAATTGCAGTGAAAATTCCTTAGCTTTTGTGAGTACGAGGGCTAGATCCGGCTCCCGGCCTATAACCCAACATAATTATAGGTCAGTTTAGTTAAAAAGACATTTTAACACAATGGTTACAATTTAGAAGATCAGTGACTAGTTGAATACTATAATTTTTTTAGGTACTCCGAGTTAGGTACTCAGATTCTAATATATTTGTTATGTTCGAAATTCTCCAAACGATTTTTACGCATAACGCTGTTAGTATATCATAAATACGAGAAACAATGCATTACCGTGTCAAGGGTACACACATTCAATGTCACCCGGATGTGAACAATTACATACGAGGTTAAATATCATTTTTTAGTTTTTTTCTAGCTGGATCTTCACATCATTTTATTTTGATCTCTAGCCAATATGTTCTGTGATGGTTCTCATAAGAATTGGTTCTGCTAGGTATAGTGAAATATGCGCATTAACATATAATATAATTAGCTCAATATTGGCCATTGTTTATGATGATATATGGTGAGCTTTTCATAAAGACGTATTCAAAGAACTGAGTTTAGAATTCTATAAATTCCCGTATTTCTTATTTTTGACATGGTTGTCAATAATTAGAAATCAGGAAGTTCGTCTCTATATCTAGCCTAACTGGTGAATGCTATGAGCTGGTGAGTGTCGTTGACATCAACAAGTACAGGGCACATCGTTGTGACATCAATTGATGATGTTCAAACCCCCATATAAACATTAGTGCAGTATTGCTAGTATAATTAACACTGTTGTGATAAGTAGGCCCACCGGTAAAAATTAGATGTATATTTCGCTCAATTGTGCTTTATCACATGTTATTGTGATTACCCTGGGCTGGGGCCCTTGTGCAGTGGTTAAAGCTGACTGCTTGGAAAGTCGGAAATCGCGGTGACGAACCCCACTCTGGTCTTCAAGTTTCAAAGCGTTTCTTCTCCGCTCACTCGTAAAAATTCAATATTGTGGGAGCCTCCGTGACCCAGAGGTAGTGTGCTCGGCCTCAGACTGCCAGGACACGAATTTCGAGTCCTGTGTCCGAAGGGCAGTGTCATCTCATCATCCTCGGCAGGTGATCCTGTCCCAGTTTTGCCTAGATGTGCACACAGGTGATCTACAACCCCATTCATTCATTCATTCATTCATTCATTCATTCATTCATTCATTCATTCATTCATTCATTCATTCATTCATTCATTTGTGATTAACCTGAACATGTTTGAAAGCATAGATTGGTGTATGGCTTTTGTGAATCTAATTAAATAAAAAATGTCGCTGATAATATAATTGGGGGTTGAATAGCGATTACATAGTATGTGGTTTATTAGACCACCTTAAGTCTTGAACCAGAAGTCAGCCTTTTTTGAAGTGACGTCAAAATAATTGCCGGCTATCCATAATTTAAAATGTGCTCTTCTAGCGTTATCGGTACTCGTTATCTGACTTAAACTAGTTGTTGTTATTAAACTTGTACCTATCAAGCCATTGTCACCACTAGACTGGAAACCCTTTATCAAATTGATAGGAGAGACATCGCAGTATCCTGCTGCAGCAAAAAGAACATATTTAAAAACGGGATACCAGACACTCAAAGTAACCTGTCAGCTTACTTTTTAAAGGACAAGCTACCACTGGACGTTGAATAAAACCCAATGGACGAAGGCCAAGGTATTATTACTACTCTGACAGCCCACCAAGCCAAGTGACAAATGGAATGTAGGTTAAAAACATAACTACTAAATCCATAAATCCATTATGATGAGCTCTTTCCCCAGTACACGACCAGATGAGAACTATCTCTGTCACCTCATTTAGACAACTCTATGGAAATGTGTGCTTCTGTTGCAAACAATAATACTCACCTATTCACCAAGGATAGTAGGTCAAACTTCCACTAAGATGTTTCTTGAGGATACCACTTTTTCTAATCTTAACTGAATACTGGGTAATAAATGCCAAGTACTATAAGAACTTTGTCACACACATCCCTATGTAATAGTGTGATGCCAACACAAAAGGCTGGTTGTGAAAATCAGTGCACAGTGGATTTTAATTATTCAGTAATCCTGAATCAACCTTTATCATGCATAGGCAAAACAGTCGAAGAGGCAGATACCGCTCCTCTATTCAAGATTGAAGACATCAATAAGCTGTACATGTCAAGATTAAAACAGCTAGGAGTTGTACTTGAGTCTACACAACCCGAATGTATGTTGACGCACTTCCTTACAGCAGCACAAGAAAGGAGAATACATCCAGCTTGTACACTGGCAGTGATCTGGCTAATTTGCGGCATGCTAATATGATTTGTGATGCTATAGTGATGCTAACAAGTGATGCTAGCAAAAGCTGTACGTAATATTATACATTTTTAAATCATCTCAAATGTTTAATGGTTTATTCCCAGAGAAATACTTAGAAAATACTGTTGTTGACATTAGGCCTACTTTCAATGGTGTTAGAGGAGCAAGTATTAAAGACAAGGCGCGTCGGTCATCACCATCTACGTCTGTGGCAATAGCCATGCCTGTTACTCTATGTTCGAGCAGAAAGAACCAGACACTGCTACTATGAAATCTGGGCATCGCATAATACTTCTCCGCACTGTGGATACTGATGTAGTGGTTTTCACTGTCAGTCTCACCCAAGAAATGTATGAAGTAGTAAATTAGCTCAGAAGAACTGTTAATTGTTCATGCAATCGCAGGGCACGGCATCAACCTTAGCGGGACGAGGGGGAAAAGCAGGGTGGGACACTTCTTTAAAAATGACTAATGCATTCCTGGACCTGGAATCTGCACCGCTGATGACTCTTTCACGACCATCGAGAGATTTGTGTTACTCCCGGTATGACCACACCTGCTCATATTCTGAGATAAATCTGGCAAAAATGCCCGATCCCTCGAAGGAAAACTTAAAGCCCTGAAACAGTAATTAGATTGATCTACTTATGAGAGAGTACATTGTTGGGGACAATGTGTTGCTCCACACGGCATTATTCCACCACCCTGTCACTGGTGGTGTTTGGAGAATGATGAACAACACTTTCTGAAGCTATCAAGTCCTGATATAAAATTATCTCTTGTGGGTGCAAAAAGGTTGTGATAATATATGCTAATCTCAAATGCGCAGTAACGTTATTTTTTGCCTTTGATGGTGACCAATCACATAACAGTATAGGTTGATATAACATAATATATCTCGCTGAATACTTCTCTCTCTCTCTAAATGTACATGTACGTATAGATATACACCTAATATACTACTTATATATATCAGATTTTGTTAAGAAACGTGTAAGTAAACTGAAGGACCTCAAATTAAATTATTTGTACATATAGACATTATAATCAAGCATATCATTGGAGCGACAATAAAATATCATCTAGTAGATTTTCAGAAGACGCCATATTGAAATCCAAAATATTGAAATTTTATAGTTTTTTGAAGCCGCCATTTTGAAATCCAATATAATTTCGGTGTCTACAAAAACATTTTTTGGGTCTGGGAATTCGGTTACCAGGGTAGGAAGCATACTCGAATGAACGGTGGCTTTTTATACGGGTCTGGCCGCTTTTAAAGGGTCGATGTGGCCGTGAGCTTATTAGCGGGCGTCCTTTTAAAAGCACCTGTCTGAATCACGTGGGTGATTCTAACAGAAATATGTCTGTTTTATTTAAATACAGTTTTGTAAAGTCACGCTTGGGTTTGAATATCCATTGTTAGTAAAATAAACGTACAATAAATTAGATATAATAGACAGAAAATGACAGCTGTCGTGCGGGTCAGAAAAAGCGTCTGCTTCCGTACACTCATTGTTAAAATTATGCAACCCAATAACGTTGACCTGTTTCAGCAAAAATCATCCTGAAACCCGTTCTACTTTTAAATCACCAATGCATTTGGTTCAGAATTTATATTGTTTAATATTTGACTTATTATACATATTCAATCATTGTAGTAACTAAAATGCAATTGTATTGTTTTGATCACAGAGGAATACCGACATTGACGAATGCAATGGTTTAATACTTTCAGCCATGTGTGTAGCAAAATTGATTTGCACACCATAGCCATTATGCTCAGATAAACATGTTTTTTATTAAAAAAAATAAAAAAAATTGTGATTCAATTCAGTAATAAGATATTTATTTTTTTATTTGACCGAATCCAATTACGAGGGACGAGAGGGATGTATTTACAAAAAAATAACGATATTTTTTCATATTTTCGTCATTTTAGATATGATTGCTACGACCGATATCTTAATAATGCTGCTAAGTTATAGATATATTTGTCGAGCTCCATTGAACATATATAGATATTTTTTCCACCGTGTCATTTTTTACGCATGACGAGAAGTTAAGGTGGTGGTCATAGTTACAATATTTTATTACATTACTTTATGATGAAGTGAAAATAAATGCGATCACTAGAAAGTATAGTATATATTGTAATTCACTCTCAGCAATTAATTATTCAGTTTTTGCCATGACTTTGATAGAATAATTTCTATGACCTTATTTATTCATTTAACATCAGTTCATGCTGCCGTCTATTAAAATAAAGACGTCCACGCATTAATACACGGCACCGGCCCTTTTTAAACGGCCGGGCCCGTATGAAAACCCGCCTTTTATGCGTGGATGCGTCCTACCCTGGTCACGATGTTGCCGAATGTCATACAGGGGGCCTAGCTAACATTATTAAATAGTACACGGTGGCAATTAAATTTAATTCTACAATAATTGTAACACATGACGTAGTCACGACAAAGTTTTGATCCAGTAAGATTGTGATTTT
Organism: Flabesymbios commensalis; assembly: GCA_964017125.1. Classification (NCBI taxonomy): domain Eukaryota; kingdom Metazoa; phylum Annelida; class Polychaeta; order Terebellida; family Flabelligeridae; genus Flabesymbios; species Flabesymbios commensalis. The sequence goes on from OZ024909.1 coordinate 11,912,154, forward strand.
GATTGGAAAAAATGAGGAGAGATGAAATTTGGGGAATTGCATCTTGAGCTCCACCTGAGCAACATAGTAAAAGTCCCCTGAATTCTACCTTGTGCGCTTGCCGCTAAAAGGAAAAATCCAAAATGGCCGCCACTGCAAGGCACTATGCCATAACTTTGCTTCCAAATGACGTAGAAATGTGTTTTTGGTGTCTACATATAGGTTCCGACACCAATTCAAAGCCGTGATAACATCTATTATCAATTTTTCACAAAAGTTATTGAGAAAAAACAAATGCTACGCCAGGAAAACGACACATTGTAGTCCAGGGTAATAATTTATTTAATAAAGCCATTTCTTCAGATTCAGAAGCCGAGGGAAATCAACGGAATAGGCATGTTGTTAAAAAACTATTGACACAAATTATTTTATGATTGTTAATCACTGCTACTAGATAACCTGTCGCTCATCATATATCCATATTTGTAAATGTTCATTGGCGTCCAAGTTCCGTTCTGTTAGCATAATTCGCTCTCAAAGGGACTGGCTCAGGCTAAACTCTTCAAAAAATCGGTGATTTTATTTTGGCTTATTAATATGACCATATGATGTAAACATGTCCATAGACTCGAAATGCATTTTTTATTTATTTTTGTGCTGCGCATTCAACAGTTAGGCTAGATATAGAAACGGAATTCCCGTATTTCTTATTTTGACATGGTTGTCCAAAATAAGAAATCAGGAATTTAGATATAAGGTCAAGGACACACAGGATAAGTAACAACCGGTGATCCACCAGCATGGCATGTAAAGTAGGCCTAGGGGGCCACATGGAAGCGAATTTTACTAAAGCCTGGAGCATGAATAAAATAATTAAAATTCGAATTTAATAGCAAAATTAGCAAAAAAATATCTAAGTATACTCTGATCACGCGACATTAAGCGCAAAACATACCAACGCGAAATCGCGCGCGAATGTCAAAACATACAGCGCGTAGGCGAGCGCCCAGGGCAACGCGAAAATTGTCAAAACGATTACATTTTTGTCGCGCATCGCGCCGGTTTTTGCGTCACTACCACAATCTGACCTCGCGAAATACGTCTCGCATGTCGCGTTGGTATCCGCGTTGATGTGTGGACAGCCACGCGAATCTCGCTTCTGTCGTCACGTCACTCTATAGACGTCACATTCTGACATATATAGACGGTCCCAGCGCTGAAAGAATTAAAATATTTATAATGGTCTCAGACCTAAGACATAGGTATTCAAATGAAGCGGAAAGAGCTGACTAAGACATTTATGGTGGTTTCAAGTTGACAAAACCCTTTATCCTCCATGGTGGGCGGGGGCCCTAGGGTAGTGGTTAGCACCGCTGCCTTCCACGCCAGAGTTCGGGGTTCGGTTCCCGGACTCGGCGGTTTGAAAGAAACAAAAATGTTTCTTCCCCATCCACGTGTGAAAGTCAGTATTGTGGGGAGCCTCCCTGACCGAGAGGTAGCGTGCTCGACCTCAGACCGCCACGGCTCGAATTTCGAGTCCTGTGTCTGGAGGACAGTGTCATCTCAATCATCTCACCATCCTCAGGAGGTTCTCCTGGCCCAGTTTAGCCTATATGTGCACAAAGGTGGCTTTATTTCATTTCATTTCATTTGTTCTCCATGGTTTATACGAAAGATTCCAGCGTTTTAAGGGTTGATTCAGCCAGCCCGGCCATGCTTGGTATCTATCAATACGCAGATTCACATCAAGGTGAATGAACTTCTCAATCAATTTTCCACCAATTTCATGAAATTTTACACACGCTCTTTTCTTTACCCTGAAAGTATCATAATGTGATACTTTCAGGGTAGTTGCCGCATCACTCGAGAAAACTGCTTGTACAATTGCAAGGCAAATTGGTTGAGAATTGATTGAGAAATCAGAAAAAAATATTCACCGCGGTTAATGTGAATCCCACTATAGATCATTGGTCTTTATCAATATTATCGTGCTATTTAATAAAACTGAAAAGTAAGAAAAATATGACACGTGCGGCAAAAATGGAAAAGTGAGTCCCAAGCAGTAGTGAAGACAATGACGTCACTAGTGTTGATGATTTTTGAGTCATCAGCGATGTGATGATTCATTTTTACGTCAAAATAACCGCTCGTGTTTATATCGTGTTTCTCAACACGCAAGAGGTGTTGAACCAATGTCGGGATAACGTTGGTCCAGCGTCTGCGACGCTGCATCAACGTTATCCCGACATCAGTTCTGCGCCTCGTGTTTGCTGAGAAGTTGCGTGTGTTGTGGGTAATAATAGTCCAGTCATTTTATCATTATACCTCAAAATAATTGCAACAGAAGGTTTTTCCCTGCAAAACGTCTTATCAGTATCCCTAGAATAACATATCAAAACTTTACTCCGATGGAGGAATGGGAAATATATTTTTTTGAGGTCCGAAGAAAGGTGTCGTTTGTCGTATTTTCTGGAGTCATTTTACATTTACCGCAAATCAACTAGTGGTCATTAAAGAGACAGTTTTTGTAACTAAGCCCATTTTTTGCCTATTCATAATAATCACACCATACCAGATACATTTAGGAGATATAAATGAGGAGAAATGAGAACAATGTTCTAAATATTACTTACAATTTGGTGTAATACTAGCTTATTTGAAAGATAGGCCTGGGGCTGTTTCCAAAAAAATAGAAATTCGCTGCACCCCTCCCCCCCTGCGACATAGGTTTCAAGGTTTTTTCTTATTCCTGGACATATAAGCTTTAAATTTCAGAACAGTGACCAAAAAATAAAGTGTCCAAAATATGTCATTTAACCCTTTTAACACCAGAGCATCAAAAATAACTTGTGACAACTAATATGTGAAAATCGTCTCGCAAAAAAATTCAGGATACAAAAATCGTTTGAAAAATCGACCAATATATCTACGACAGCTGTGTAGATGATGCAAAATTGAAACAAAAATAAACAGAAAATTTGATATTTACAAATAAAGCATTTTAATGAAATTTTATTTGAAAAAATGTCAAATTTCAAATTTTGATTTCCCTTTAGTTATACTGAACTTTAGAAGGAGTTATGTAGATCGTATTTATCTTTTTATTGTTCACAAATATATAAATGTATTTTTTAGAATGATAAACAAAACATTGGGGTATATAATGTACTCAATTTACAGTATTTTTATGCAGTACCGGAATTAATTTTATGATTTTTTTGTCTATTTTATTTTCTTTGCCATATCATATTTTATTATAGTACTTTAATATTTAAATGAAAGATAAATAACAATTATAAGTATTTATACCCAGATAGCGAATTATAAAACAAAAATAAACATTTATAGAACTTTTTGTCGTAATAATATGACATATTATACTTGTGAGCCAACTGGCTTCTTTTCAAAGTCTGAATAGTGATCAGAATCCTGGATCACATTTGTTGCATCAACTTCTATCGCGTTATCACATAGATATTTACATCCACAGATACTGGTACAGTTCAGGCTATTACGACAGCATCTTTTATCACAGCTAAGACACTCCAGAACAAATTTGAGGGCAGGTGTATTATTCATCTAGTCTATGGAAATGCTGTTTACTTTCACCCTCTAACCATGTCCATATGGGGTCAAGTAATATCCTGCGCCATATCGGAGCTTGATAGTTAGAACGCATAATAGGTTTATATGTAGCATCTTGACATGAGGGCAGACGTGATGGATCGGTTGTGAGCGATCCATATGGATAATATCACAATTAATTGACATTATGCTGTTGTTTATGCCCATATATGGCAGCTATAGCTCCTCTCAGCAGTTCGTTGGAAATATTGAATGTTGTGCCAAGCTGCTGCATTGTTTTTCAAAATGAAAAAATATTGCAGGTTAGTTTGAATGCGATATGGTATTATTACTGATTGAATTTAAAAAGAGTTGTATAAATCGACTTTTTGTTCTCAGAACCATGGATAAACACATTTCAAATGGTTGACCTAATATTTAGCAGATCTTGAACCCTAATCCTTCGTTTCCTGGCCCGCATCTTGTAGGCTTTGCAATGCTATGTAGATATCCCACCTAATGTTTATTCTAGTAATATAATCAAGCTGCCGATCAAAGTAAAATTTACTGAATTTGTCCAGGGACTTTGTCTTTTAAAACCTGTTGTATACTTAAGGAACAGGTTTTGATTGACTTGCGAATATTACTAATTCGCCCAACCAGTAGGCCTGTATTTGTGCGAAATCCCGTATATATTCCCATGCATTGTTTGTTTTTTCGTTGAGATCTAATACAACCCCAGAAGCTTTCATCTAACTTGATAATATGGTTAACTTGAATAACCAGAACTATGACTGCTCTTCATGTACTTATGTTTCAAATGAAATTGCTGAGGGTGAATTGTAGTTATTCCTATCCATACATAATATTGCTAGAAGCCAGGACGGAAATTCATGCCTCATATGTTAAGAATTTATATGATCCAAGGTAAAGGAAAAAATGGTACTACCATCATTGATACTGCAAGACTGTATTTGGGGAATATGCAAAATTATTGTAATCCATGTGTGGCATTGCGTCGTCATTTTGTGTATCTACTTCTCGTCTTCAGTTAACGCCAAGAACAGTACCACAATCATCAGGTAAATATGTTTAGTGACACTTTGTTCAAAACAAATCTTGTTTTACCAGATAATAATATTATGTGTGTTTAGTAAGTACTAATTATGAATGGGTATAGCATATTGCTGTGCTTTAAAAATAGTGGCTGGGGATAGTTGAACAGGAATTGCCATCCATAGTGAATATACCTAAGACATGCTGATGCCACAACATCATCTTCTTTAAAACGCAAATAAGTAGACCTATAATTAGCCAGAGCCACTTCTACTTCTATAAGTATATTATTAAAGCTACGACAATGCCTAAATCGTGGAATTGTTGAATAAGATTATTTAACCTTCAGTCGTTCATGAGTCAGAGTTGATGAAGATCATGATGTTTGACTTTTCTCAAACGAGTAAATACAGCTGTCTTCCTTATGTCAAACATAATAATTAACATTCCTGCTGTGATGCAAGCTCGCTGTTAATTTGTTGCGTTATATCAGAACATTTTTAGAATCATAATCACTGAAATTATGTACTTTAAACAAAATATGATAGACACCAACTGAGGAAGTAAACCCCAGAAAATACATACTTGCAAATTATTTATGTGGCTTTTGCTGGAGGGAGTGCATCTTCAGGTTATATGACATATATCAGGCCTTTCAGACAATGTGCTAACTTTACATTTTGCTGTTTATTTTACCTTTGTGTAAATTACACCTTCTGTCTTTGTAATAAAGATAGCAGCTTCAAATTTAAATAAATATATATTTTTTTAATTATAACATTATGTTTGTATAATAACATATACAAACAAATAATATTTAAAACTTTAATGCACATAACGGTACAAAATAAATTTAATATTCTCGCCTCGGAAGAACGAGATCAGAGGTGCGATAATCCCTAAAAGTGTCCGAAGAAGTGTTCATGTCAGTGTTTATGGTATTAGCTAAGAGTCTAATCCGAAGGCATCATCATACTTAAATATATCTCAGGGTTTTTGATAAAATGTTATTTCATTTTTATATCTAAATTGTAATAACTTTATTATAATTTGTTATTATTATTAGGTCCTTATTATTACAAAAAATATATGTAAGATGCTTCACCGCTCACGTTATGACAAAAGTAATTGCAATTATATTGTCAGAAAGTGATAGGACATGCTGAAATTAACGACAGCCAATTTTGAGCTCACATTAATTAAATAAACAGTGTTATTTCGTTTTATGTGGTCCTTTTCTTTCAAATAACTAACAGCAGTAAATTATATGGCTTAGGAAAGTTTCTTAGGTTTATATCATTTGCCCCTAGAGAAACTGTGTACCAAATTTGGTGCTTTTGTCCGCTAATTTAGGAACTAATAAATATCCATTCGGGTATGTTCAGTAAACACTTAATATGACACATTTCGATATTTTTTATTTTGTGTTAATGCTATCAATTTTATTAAGTAATGATATATGTTTAATACGTATTCGTATAAAACTGTACCATTAGCGGGAATTCAGCGAAATCAAATTTACAAAAAAATAAAATTCAAATTCAAAAAAAAAAAAAATTTGATTAAAATGAAGTTTTTACAGCTTTTACAAATGTTTTATTTTTATTTGATTCATGGTTGCGCATGTATAGATTTGTTTAGCGTATTTTAGCTGAATGTTTAATGAAATGGTATAATTCAGATAAAAAATTATGACTGAATAATATTATTTTTAGTTTTATGACTTTTCTTAGGGTATGGTGATTAAAGTGTCTCGATTATGGTTTTTGGACACCGGAATTTTTGGTTACTGTTTCGAATATTAAAGTTGATATTTTTTCCCACAATAACAATCAAAGAAACTTAGTTGCAGGGGGGGGGGGGGTGCAGCGATATCGTGTTTTTAGCAGGCTTTCGCAAATCAGCCCCAGGCCTAAGATATTTTCTCTGATACAAAACTTAAAAGTACGCCTACGTGTATACCTTTTCAATTTAATATGACAATATTATACCAATAGTAATTCCAAAATCAGATCGCGTGGTGGCTTTCAATTAGGTATTTCCGCATCCTAAATAAGGTATTAACTATTTAATAAAGAAAAATCAAGGTTGTCCGAGATATAGGTCACGTAAAATCCAAGATGGGCGCTCAAAGCGATCAAAATAAATGTCCAGATACTATATAGTACCCCAAATAGTCAGGTTACCCGTCGGATTTTGATGCCCAAATTGATTTTATTATTGATTTGGATACCGGTAATCTAGATATCTGGCAACACGAATCCACCTGGGCACATTTATAAGAGGGTTTTTTAAAAAAGGGTCCAAGTTTTTTTTAGCTAAATATTTATTATTTAACCATGATTACATTTTTTCTGAATGTTTTTATGTATTTTCACAGGTTTATGTGTCGAAATACATAATTTTACCGTAGGTTAATGAACGGATTCACGTTAACCGTGGTGAATGATCATAATTAATTTAGCCGATTTTTCGGTCAATTCTTAGCCAGTTTTTTATGAGCTTTTGATTGCAAGGCCTAGTTAAGTATTCAGATATATTTAGACAATTTTACATATCATCACAGAGTGGCAGATACACACGTGAATATCCAAGGAGATGATATACATGTAATGCGGAAACCATGACAATGGGGCCGTCATTTAGCCATGGGGGAGATCGCCGTCAATATTGTAAGGGCTAATGTATGCTAAATGAGACTGCAACCCTGGATCGGGGTTAGTTCGGATAAATAAAAATAAATTCTGTAACTGATCAAATGAGAAAAATAATATTTTTGCCCAGAAATATTATACTACTTATGCTATTTTTAGCATACATATTATTCTCAAATTGAAAACAAAGTAGAGACATAAAAAAACGTTTGATGTATTAGTTTTAACTGTCCCGACAATCCCCATGCTTGGTATGCCTGACAGTGTTGGAGATCAGAGAGGTTGTTAACAACATTGAGTAGCAGTGCGAGAGGGGACTGAGATACTGTTAACAACAAGAGAAACAGCATGTGAGGGGCCAGAGAGGCTGTTAACAACAGGAGCAAAAGTATTGTAGGGGTCATAAGGGCTGATAACAGCAGTAGTGACAGGGCTGGAGGGGCTAGAGAGGCTGTTAACAACAGGAGCAACAGTATTGGAGGGTCATGGAGGCTGTTACCAGCAGAAGCAACAGCATTTGAGGGGCCAGGGAGGCTGTTAGCAGCAGGAGAAACTGTGCGGTTGAGGCAAGGGAGGCTGTTAAAAACAGGAGCAACAGTATTGGAGGGGCCAGGGAGGCTGCTAACAACAGGAGCAGCAGAGCTGGAGGTACCAGAGAAGCTGTTACCAACAGGACCAACATAATTGGATGGGCCAGGGAGGGTGTTAACAACAAGATAAACAGTATTGGAGGACAAAATAAATAGGCCTGGAAGGGCTAGTGAGGCTGTTAGCAACAGGAGCAACAGTGCTGGGGGGGGGGGCACAGAGGCTCTAAGCAACAGGAGCAACAGTGCTGGAGGGGCCAGAGAGGCTTTTAACAACAGGAGCAACAGTGCTGGAGGTACCAGGGAGGTTAATTACAATATGAGAATCAGTGCTGGAGGGGCGAGGGAGGCTGGTAACAGAAGTTGGAACAGTGCTTGAGAAGCCAGGGACTTTGACAACATGAACAACAGTATTGCAGGGGGCAATGAAGCTGTTAACAACAGGAGCAACACAATTGGATGGGCCAGGGAGGCTGGTAGCAACAAGAGAAACAGTATTGGAGGATAAGAGAAACAGTCCTGGAGGGGCTAGTGAGGCTGTTAACAACAGGAGCAACAGTGCTGGAGGTACCAGAGAGGCTGTTAACAACAGGAGCAACAGTGCTGGAGGGACCAGAGAGGCTGTTAACAACATGAGCAACAGTACTGGAGGTACCAGGGAGGTTGTTTACAACATGAGCATCAGTGCTGGAGGGGCGAGGGAGGTTGGTAACAGAAGGAGGAACAGTGCTTGAAAAGCCAGGGACCTTGACAACATGAACAACAGTATTGCAGGGGCCAATGATGCTGTTAACAAAAAGGGGGACAGTATTGGAGTGGACATGGGGATTGTTATTTTATTTCTCTCTATAATGCAAAGCTAAATGAAGCTCTTGACGCACTCCGCTATATGTGATTTTGTGAACAAGTAAGCTGTCAGACTGTATATGGTCAGCTTCAAGACTCAAATGGCTGTGCAAGCAGACTTGTGCCAGAAGAATTTAAATGGGGCTGAAAGATTAAGGATCCAGACTTCTCTGTAACCTGCACCCATAAAATTAATGGAGATAATCAGGTGCAATTGCAAAGAAACATGGACTACAATGTTCATATGCATGCATCCGAAGAAGAAGAATTTATTTTTTATTTTTTAATAAATATTGAAAAAATATTGATATCAATTTTAAATAAATGATTATTTTATTTATTCAAAACATCTGGAAAAAAATACTAATCATATCAAATGTTGAAAAACGGTTTTGCATATAAAACACGACCATTTTAAAAACCGCCAGATAATACAGTTCCTCTATCCGTATTGGAGTATTATTTACAAACACTACAGACCTCAACCCGTTAAAAATGTTGTATTTTGTTTGTAGTTATCCTAAAAATAGTCAGAAAATGATCGGACTAAAAGATCTGTATGTAGGCCTAATTTTAAGTATTTATAATTGGACAAAATCCCTTTCAAATAAGTTAGTATTACATAAAATTTTAATTGAAATTTAGAACATTTTTTCTTATTTCTTCTAATTCATATCCCTTAAATGTATCTGGCATGGTGTGATTACTATGAAGAGTCGAAAAGTAGGCTTAGTAACCAAAATTGTGTCTTCAATGATCATTACTTGATTTGCGGTAAATGTAAAATGACACCAGAAAATACGAAAAACGACACCTTTCTTTGTACCTCAAAAAAATATATTTCCCATTCATCAATCGGAGTAAAGTTTTGATATGTCATTCTAGGGATACTAATAAGACGTTTTGCAATGTAAAACCTTCTTTTGCAATTATTTTGAGGTTATCTTAAAAATGGCCACAAAATGACTGGACTATAATATGATATTTGAACAAAGACCATGACACAAAGACAAGAAACAGCCGAAGTCACGTTGTCAAATAACAAGCGGTATCTGATATTACAACAAAGATATATAATTATAAACATAATTATTTCAACTGGATCGCCCGAATAGCGCATTTAGCGCTACACTCAGCTATCAGTGAGTGTCACAGTCACTCACTGAGATTTTGTGTGGCATTTACACATATCCAACACCAGGGGTCTCTGTCGTCTGTTACGTCACCGTCTGCCAACCAGCAGCCAGCAATTCATAAATCAGGCACCAGCGGTGAGGTAGATCGTGATTGACCAGTTGTGTTTAGATGCACACCTGCCCATCCGCTGCCAACACATGGGAATTTGTGCACGCAGTGCTCGTCATACAAACCTGAGGGTATCCATGAGTGTTCCACTTTCAATTTTATATTTATTGATAAATAATTTAATGGAGTTTTTAAAAGTATGAGCTAAGCACAATTTTTACTACATACGGTATATATCAGTGTATATTCAGCCTATATATTTTTATCTCATTTTCAGCAGCGTCAATGGTAATAACATGAATCGAGTTATTTTGCACTCTGTGAGGCCATCATTCCGAAAGAATTGGGATTTTTCCCACGCACCTAGATGCGGCAGTACAGAGAGTGGCTGTGAAATCTCTGTCCCCTGGTGGTTAATATTAGCTGATCTGGGGAAGATGACCAGTGTCTGAAGTAGAGATAGAGACACTGGTGACACGAGTGAAATTTAGCGCTAGACGAGGGGTAATGCACAGATACATAGCGTTTATATACAATGCGAACAGGACCGTACAATAAAATACAAAACATTAACATAAATTCAATGAACAGCTAAATGTCACGTAAAGTAAACAAAAAAGTATAGTAATATATGAAGATATCACATTTGTCATTACTTCATCAGCCTAGAAATAACCGAAATGAGAATGGCTTTGCGAAAAAGTATAGTCACATTGTCAAATAACAAGTGCTATCTGATATTGCTATTAAAAAAAATACACTTATCATCACTTCATCAGCCTAGAAATAAACGACATGATAATAGTCTTGCGAAAAAGCACAGGCACATTGTCAAATAACAAGTACTATCTGATTTTGCAAAGAAAAAATCACACTAATCATCACTTTATCAGCCTAGAAATGAACGAAATCAGAATAGTCTTGCGAAAAAGTACCTCTAGGCATATAGCTGTTTATGACGACAGATATTTTTTTATTTTATAGATCAGCCCTGCAGCGTAACTTACAATATAAAGTGTGAATTTCACAAAATCAAAAGGTATGCAGAATTTTCAAGAATTATTCAGTTGGTGAAACATTAAACTGGAAACATTAAACATGAAATTAGAAAATATATGAAATGTAAATGAAATATATTTGAAGAAATCAATTGAAGAAATCAAGAAACGTAAGGGAAACAACAAAATAGAATGTGGATATCTGAGTATGTAACAAATAAATCTCCCCCCCCCCCGCCCTAAAAAACGAGACGTCAAACCAATGCTGGCCTAATGTTGGGCCAGCGTCGAAGACGGTGGTCCAACATTATAAATAGTTTACTCTTTCAACTTTGGGACCGATTTTAGACGTCAGAATCTGACGTCGATCGACGTCATATTCTGACGTCTAAAGTCGGTCCCCGCACTCAAAGGGTTACCCAACATTGGTGTGAGGGTCCAAAATAGGGGCTTTGTCAAGTTAAAAAATCCGAGAAAAATAGGATTGGTTAGACACTACCTACACACCCCCTATCCACTTTTTTTAAAACATAGACAACAAAATCACAAGTAACGAAGTTGCTGTTGTTTGGCTTTGCGCATATAATACGTGTATATCACAGCACACGCAATAGTGCAACCTGAGACAAAGGGATGGTGTGAGTGTAGCTCATTACATCTGTGTGTGACCTGCAGTTGTTCTGTGGCGACGCACTGGACTTAGTAACAATTAGAACAATAATAGAGCAAATTTACAAGATGCCTGACAATGTATGTAACGGTCGGGAAGGAGCAGCAGGTCATCAGTCTGGTAAGTTCAATGTTCAGGTATTCAGCGATGTTTAACCAATTACCACCTGCCCATGCAGACTTTCGACATCCACGGTAAAATTTATAGTTATGCTAAATTAAACTTAATTGAACGATTTCACACACCTCCGCCCACCTCGATCTCAGTGGACTAAAACGAGTCAATAGAACACTCGGATCTTTATCAAGGGACTTAAAGTAGAATGGAGGATGCTTTTGTGCATATTTGATCTGGGGACTCCACAGGCCCTTGATTTTTTTATGAAAACCTTGAAGGCCAAAAGTTTTTTCAATTTGAAATCATCATAACTGTCTTAGTAGTCTGTGGGACGAATAATCAAAAATAATTTTCCATTGAACTTTACTCATAATTAGGTTTCTTGGTACCAAAACAAAGATAAACATCTCAGCTGAAAATCTAGAGGGGAGTACCTTTATCAAAATGATCCGAAAATGGTAAACCGGGGCAAACGGGTCCGCCATTAACGAAAATTATATTTTGTGACATTTATCGGCCATTATCAGTGATATATGCACATATGAGTTATATAAACCCAGGGTTTGCTGGGCAAATAACATTGTAAAACCGGTTATAGGAGGGTACTTTGACAGAATTGTCCAAACATGGTAAACTGGGACAAAATGACCCGCCATTACCGAAATATATATTTTGTGTCATATCTCGGCCGATATTACAGATATCTGCACATATGAGGTGTCTATACCCAGGTTTTGATGGTTAAAGTTATAGATTGATCAGGTGACTCCTTGCTGCCATTACCTGACGCTCCGTGTTTTTTGGTTGTCAAATATTTAGTCACAGCCGCCGTGTAGTTGATCTGATTCCATTATAACGTCTTCCAAGTAAGTATATTATTCAACATGAGGACAGTGGAATATTTTGTCTGACTTTAAATGACCTTCAACGACAAAACCATTTGTACATGCCCATTACTTTTCCTTTTCAATCTGATATGGCCACATTTTGACAGGGAACAAGATCTCACCTACTGACATGTCTCAATCCGTATGTTAGTTTGAACGTAGGAAAATATTTGATGGACCAGTCTTATCATATCATGTACGGTAGGCCAATGTCGACTTTGGAAGATTTTGCAAAAACAAAGTTGACAGAGTAGATGACTTGTATATCTATATGTACCAAATAATATAAAAATATTCCAAGGTACAGGAGGTGGGATAATTGTGAAAATCAGCTGAAATTCCATAAAGTCTCATAGCAAAAAAAACGGTTGTCGACCAAAATATTATTATCATGAAAAAACATTACCATGCAACACGTTATATTGGAATCAGATCAACTAAACGCCGGCTGGGGAATGTTTGACAACCAAAAACCCCAGAGCATCCTGGCATTATAAGGATATAACTGAACACTATAATATTTTGATATTAAACTAACATATTCTCACATGATGATGCAATATTTTGACATTACGATGTCACATACTGCAATTGAAATATTTATTATATTGCCACATCATTAAGTTATAATCCCATATCGTTCCATTATTCTAATTGAAGTGAATACACGAATAAGCGGACATACACTGAACATCAATACCAATCTGGTGTTGTTCAACATACATACTGCACTGTCTTAGAAAATCTGCTAACTATGAAAATATTAACTGAAGACGTTATAATGGAATCAGATCAACTAAACGGGGGCTGCGACTAAATGTTTGCCAATCAAAAAACACGGATCATTATGTAATGGCAGCAAGGAATCACCTGATCAATCTAAAACTTGTTTTAAACTGATATTTGACCATCAAAACCTGGGTATAGACACTTCATGTGCAAAGATATCCGTCATATTGGCCGAGATATGACACAAAATAGAATTTTCGGTAATGGCGGGACATTTTACCCCAGTTTTCGCTTTTGGACAATTTTGTCAAAGCTACCCGCCTATTACTAGCTTTAAAAAAAATTTGGCCATCAAAACCTGGTTATAGACACCTCATATGTGGATATATTTGTAACATAGGTCAAACAATGATACGAAATATAATATTCGGTAATGGCAGAACATTTTACCACGGTTTACCTTTTTCGGATAATTTTGACAAAGGTACCCCTCACTAGATTTTTTGCTATCCCCCCAGACTAAGACAGGTACAGGAAAAAACGGGCATCTTTTCCTGTCACGGTTTTGACCTTTAGATGACCTTGAAATATAAAATATCAATTGTATTGCAATCAACGTCTTCAAATTACTCTAAATTGGAGTAGCCTACGTAATTCAATCATGGACCTATACACTGAAAATATAAACGTAAAAATAACCATTCCAAGTAATCAGTGTACCCAAATTAATCGAAAATGAGGTAGGCCTATATTACATTGGTTTCTAGGACTGTGCTAACAAAAGGTAAGAATTCAAGAGTTAAAAGTTGGATCCCTCGGCGGCAGCTATTTTTTATATGTATATTATTTTATTTACTACATGACCTGATGACCTAATTAAAATAAAAAGTGAATAATGGATTTCTTGGCTCCCAAAACCTATGAATAGACTTCAATATAATAATTATATGACTTCCAGAACATGAGATATAAATGTTTTCCCATACAGATGTAAGCCCGGCGGCCATCTTGGATTTAAATGTTAATAAAGTGTTGTCGTACATTCCAGATGATATAATCATCTTACTTTACTATTAAATGCCATAATTAGAAACCTTCTAGATGTTTTGAACAAAGATAACTCTAAAAAGTTACAATTTTAGGTAATTTGGCGGCCATTTTGGATTTTGACGGCCATATTGGATTTGCGGAATATTTTAGGGTGGCCCAGAAGCTTATTTCAAAGAGTATGTTTTTGCATGGCTGAATCCACTGCGAAAACCTTGCCAGGAAAAAATTGACCGTTTTTTTCCTGGCATGGACCTGTCTATAGTCAGCTCTTTCCGATTCATTTGAATACCTATGTTATGAGTCTACGGCCATTAGAAATATTTTTACTCTTACAGTGCGGAGATCGACTTTGGTCGTCAGAATTTGACGTATACAGACGTCAGATTCTGACGACAGGTCGATCCCCGCGCTGTAAGAGTTAAAACCTTCATACTTATTTTTGTTTTTATACATGCCCTAGTTGTATGTAGTTTTATACACAAACCAGAGGCTTTAATTAGGTTTCTACGTTTTCAAGAGCGTAATATTTTACCAGAGATTATTTATCAGCTGTAGGCTATAACACATTGTTGCGATTTTTATCTGTTGTTTTCATGCGGGAAACTTGCCAGTTAATTTTGACAATTGCCAATTAATTTGATTTATATATGGCATATATATAATTATGATAATTTTACCACATATTTGCATGCCTTTTTTCTATATGATGGGTATGCCCCTATGTGAAAAAAATCACAAAAGAGCACATTATGTAAAATAACTTGACTGCTAATAATGTCTACCCTGCATATTGTTTCGATAAATAAATAAATAAGGCACACATTTTGCAAGAAGGGGGGGGGATGCGCTATTGATTACGACTCTATATGATCAGTGATCATATAGAGTCGTAATCAATGGCTCAGTGATGATAGGCCTACTATCGGTTATTTATATAATTAGCATTTAAATCCCTGGCAACTCTAGCTCAGAAGCGCTGCACTAAGAAATGTGTTAATGCACATCACCTGAAGTGATAATATCTCATATTTAAAACACACCACTACTATTTGCTTTTAGTCGGGTGCGGTAGGTCATTTTGGCCATTTCTGCTGCCCAAATTGATTTTATTGTTTCTATGGCTTCCTTAGGGGTCAAATAGGCAAAAAAATATAGGGGTTCAATTTTTCCCGCCCCTCAACCTCGTTTTATGACACATTCAAAATGGCCGCCATCGAAATCACATACTTGAGCATAACATTTTCGGTCATTTTTTGGTCGCGAATATGAAAAAACTCAAATTTTCAAACAATTATTTTTGTAGCGTTATTATTAAAACTGTATTATTATAAACAGTACATTGCGGATGGTTTCTGAATGGTGGATGTTGATGGACCCTAAATATTCCACCAAGAAGGAGTAAACGTAAACATGGTGAAATCGTAGAAACTGAACAGCTTCAATAACGATTTTTGGTACATTTCCTTGATTTGCAAATGGACATTTCACAACAGTCACAGAGGAAAATTAATAATGTGTCTTCTGCAAAAAAGTACACACTTTTTGCGAAGTGGATAGGAGGATTCGGGCTTCAATTCAAAATTTAAAAAATAATACAAAATAATACAAAATTGTGAGCAAAATGTGCGTTTTGATTTTAAAATTCCTAAATGGCTGAGTGTAGTTCACAATGACACATGCCACAATAGAGAAAATATATCTGGTTTGATTGTCATATACCCCACTATAGCATTTGTACAGGAGTCTGCATTGCTGAGCATTTCAACTGTATCTGGCTGCACGGCAACTACTCTGCTGTAGTACGTATCTGATCTACTTATGCTTCAAATCACCCATTACACATGCAGTTTATGCATCAGTATTAGATTCAGAATTTTTTCCGTAATTGACCAGAGTATATAATTTGGTTCAATTCACATTGTGGAATGCCGCTCCAGGTAGTGTATTCTGTGCAGAATGAAAATGAATTCACCTGCCTGCATGGAGAAGCGAGTACAAGCTAAATATGATATATGAAATAATTATGGCACCTATATGTACCGGTGAACAGAGGAACAAAAGAAAAGGGTTTGGTCGGTGAACATTTTATTGATACATATCATTCAAAATGTTACATAAGAATACACAATAGAAACAGTGTCTGACATTCAATGTGTTAGTTTACCATCATAATTACTGTTCATATTGTGATTCCAAGAATCGCCGAAGGCGGCCACATGAACTATAAAGTGAAACATAGTAAAACCTAAGCATTATGTAATACAATAGTGGTATCATTAATGTCTTTGAAAATGGGTGGGTGGGTGATGGAAAATGAGAAGGATTGAACACGGTACTGAACTGGACACAGCCCACAGAAAAGTGAAGCGGGCATCGTCGCACGTGTTTTCACGGTGTACGGGGGTGAGGCGGCTGATCCAATCAGATCCGTGTCCGGTCAGCTACGCGGTCCGCATGGCGGGGTGAGCAGGGCATGTCATAAAAAATGCAAATCTATTTACATAAGGTAAGATAAAAGCTTCCAACGTACGGGATGCGCGGCCTGCCATATGTAGGCCGTGCATTCCGAAGGCTGTGGAGGGGGGGGGGGGGAAGCATACCGGGCCATGATTACTTAAAAATTACGTTTTACCAGTAATTCTACACAATTAACAGCTTTATTAAAAACACAACCGCTGGTCACGACAAGACGTTCTAGAGTATGCTCCCATGAGTGGTGTGAGCTGAGATTTTATTCTGATCAAGTTAGTAAAATCTGAATGTAATGCTGTTGCCTGGACTGCGTCGTGGATGAATTCTGAGTGGAAGTAACTCAGAGAGAGAGACATCATTAAGCACATTACCCAGTGCTGACTCCACCAAATGATTGGTCCAAGATGGTTTTTCTATCACTCTTTTGTCATGATAAAGCATCCATATTCAATAAAGCTATCCTGGATCTATTATTGGGACACCTTACAAACTTCTGACTTCATGAGTTACGCTCATGGTTTGATATGTGTCACTTGCATCAATCTGCAAAAAAACTCAACAGGAACCAGTTTTAAACAAATTGGTTGGGAAGACAATGTACATACATAGTGTTTAGTAAAAGTTTTTCAGCAATCTTGACTTCTGCCTTTTTGGAATGACTTCTCGCAGGTGATCTAATTGCATTATCAATGCATTGCAATGTTTTCTGTTCTGTTATTATGAAACATCTTTTGTAATATTTCTTAATGTAATGATATGGGGTAGGCTACTGGACCTCCCATGTAAATATGATAAACAGATTATGTCAAAACATTATTGTTTTAAAAAGGTTGAAATCACTCGTTTTCAAAGCTTTTTAAAGTTTGTGTCCTTTCCTCAAAATTCAAACTTTCACGTTGATTATGTTGTCCAGTTGAAATCAATTACCACGTTTCCCATTTACTGTATTTTCGTTTACACTCTATAGGTAATTTAGATTGGAACTTATTTACCGATACCTGGCGAAACATCTTCGTGGTTGCGAGTTGCTTGTTTCTTTTGCATAACAGCATGAACCAAGTCATTGAATGTTTGTTGTAGCCTTAATGTCAGCTATGGTAATGGCCCTGTCCCCTCCAATTATGGCTGGAATCTATACACTGATATCTCTCATAGACTGTGATGAATTACAAGTCCCCCTTTTATTAATTTTGTTAAAAAATAAAAAAATAAAAATGGCCGCCATCAAAATTATTAATTCTATACCTGATTACGATTTTGTGCTATTTTGACTTGGAAACATCATTATTTTGGTGTTAATTGGATAGGATATGCAATAAGATAAGCTGAACATTGTAAATTATATCCAGAAAGACAAATAAGATTATTTATATTACCCTAAATAAAAAGTGTGTTTCTTTAAAACCGCGATTTAAAAAAGTAGTCGACTTCTTCTGGTACACATATTATTTTTATTTCTGAAGAAAACTTGCATGCAATTAGGATATTTTTTCACAGACATTGTGTCCTGTTATCAAGATTAGTATTCAAGTTGAACAGTTTTTAAATTTATGTGACTGCTCGTAAGATGGCGCCATGACTTCGCGATACCCGTATTCTAGCAAAACTATCATCTGGAGACATGTTTGCAATTGATGCAGCATGCCATAAACAGTACCTGACACATTTCAGGAATATGTATCGAATACAGACTGAATCGAAAGAAAATTTAGACTTGGCCCCTGATGCCATAGCATTGGCAGAACTAATTTCTTTCATTGAAGAAACACATCAATCAGAAAATCAATCTGAACACATATTTAGGCTCTCGATCCTAGTGCAACTATGTAGGTCAAAACTTGAACGGCTTGGTGGTAATATGTCAGAAGAGACACATGCAACACGTTTGAAGGAGAAGCTTCTCACACAAATACCAGACTTGGAAGCACATAAAGGCAAATATGATATATGTTGTTTTTATTAGAGCAGCAAGCATAGACAGGAAGGAGATCTTTCAAACACAATACAAATTTACAGGATCCTTGACAGATGAAAATTAGTATGACAAGCCAGCTTCTCTTAGGCCTATTACGTTAGTTAAGAAGATCCTTGTTGGCACAAACATCCAAACCCAGACGGAAAATAACCATGTTGTCAAAACAGCTGCTCTATCAATATCAGACCCTTTAACATTTAATGCAGTTAGGTGTAGCAGAAGATAATCTATTTCCACACATGTATACAAGACACGGCATAGAAAGATAAACTAGACTCCCTCTACATATTGGGATACTTCTTCACAACAAAACTAAAAACGTGATTTTATAGATATCTTATTTGAGAAAAGACTCTCTGTATCATATGACCTGATTCTGTGAAACGCAGTGACGTCACTCAGTTGAAACAAGGTTATATAAGCTCCCTCCCCCATACTTCATTCTGTGAAACTCAATGACGTCATCTGATGAAAACAAGGTTATATAAGCTCGTTGAAAACAAAGAAGGTCAAGGTCATTGAGTTTCACAGAATATTACAACTTGAAACAGATGTAGCAAACAGTACAATTACATTTGAACAGTCTGAGGTAGTGTGTCCAACAGTTCCAATACCTCTTCATAACCGGTAACCTGGACAACATAGATCATAAACCATCATCGACATCATCAAAAACGTCATTTTATGGAACAGCCATTTCACTGACACACCATGTTACTAATGAATTTGCAGGTTGATAACTACATAATACACCTATCATTGACAACAATTCTGTGCCGCCCGCCACTTTCCGAATGATATTCCAATGCCAAGCACAACTAAGGGACATGCATACAGAAATAATCTAAAGGAGACTATGACGAGCAGCGGCTATTATGCACAAAGGTAGTCAATGAGCTATCGAAGAAATTAAAATTGGGAGTACATGATGATATTTCTTGGTCAGTGCATTTGGCAAAATAACATGGCCACCAGCAATATCTGGGCTCATGCCATTGTTTCGTGACCGAAAACGTATAACAAATATGTTTTGTCGGTAATTTCAAAATACCTAAGAGATATCCACATTTGTTATGGGCACCAATGGATTGCTCTTACCAAAAAACATAGGTATACACAGCAAAATCGTGACTCTGTGATTTCGATGGCGGCCATTTTGAATGAGCCATAAAACGAGGTTGAGGGGCGGGAAAAATTAAACCCCAATATTTCAGGCTTATTTGCCCCCTAAGAAAGTAAAAAAAACAGTAAAATCAATTTGGACAAGACCTTTTAATTTTAGGCATATTTCTAAGATATCGCACCAGACTATTTGTCCAACCACTACATTCTTAGCCGGGAATGGAGAGTTATTGTTGATCAACTACAGACCGATTATCATGGTAGGCCTAATGGTGCTATAATCAGCCAGGTGAAGTCGAGCTGTTGATTATGAGGGATCCTCATTACGGTCGGATGTGTCTTAAGTCACTTGATGCTATCGGAGCCCTACATTCTTAGCTGTAGAATAGGCCTCGGCCTTCAGCCTAGGCCTTTTCTACATCTAAGAATGTAGAACTCCTCGGGGTTTATCCTATACGAAAAACTGTAAGGTTGATTGTTTTGTCCTCGGCTTGCTGTTCAAATTACACATGCGAGCTGCAATGACAGTCACGACACGCGACGGGACACCCGAGAGTGAGTTCCGAAGTTCCCAAGTTCCGAAGTTCCCAAGTTCCCAAGTTCCCAAGTTCCCGGAACTTCAAGTTCCCAAGTTCCGAAGTTCCCAAGTTCCCGGAACTTCAAGTTCCCAAGTTCCCGGAACTTCAAGTTCCCAAGTTCCCGGAACTTCAAGTCCCCGGAATTTCAAATAACATAATTTGTTAAAATTACTTAATTAAACAGAAATGAACAGTTGAGTAATTGATTCGTTTCCTGGCAATTTTTTTTTTTTTCAGGATCTATCCGTTGTGACCTGAGCGTTGAAGATGGTACCTGCAACTTTCCCACCATAGGCCTACAAGGCCTAGATGTAATGTCAATTTCGTTCTAAACAATGGTGTTATTCTAATGTTGTTTTAATGCTGGTTAGGCTACTAACGTTATCTACAACGCTGGTCCAGTATTAAATTAACATTGGCGCAACGCCTCGTGTTCGCGTGGGATATATAGCCTAATTATCTTCTTCTGGTCTGTCAGCTGGTGAGAGGCAAGACCTGAACCATGTTAAACCTTTTAGGCGCTAAGCACGATTATGGTAGGCCCTATATGTTTAATAGCACGATCAAACCTTATGCAGCCGACTATTACGTTAAGGCGACTCAGTATGATGACATCAATTTTCGTTTTTAATGTTGTAATGAAGTAGTGTATCCCACAGAGCATTTTTTAATTTTTTTCAGAAATTTCAGATTTTTAGAAACATTTTCTAACAATGTAAAAGAATCCGAACAAAACCCTAACATACAATGAGTTCCCCTAAAAGATGGTTGAGTGCTAGCACAGCATTGGGCCACAAGTTGATGCCGTCGGCCCAGCGTTGCGCAGACCATCAGTGCTGCAGGTGTATATTGCTGACTTGTTTTGTTCACATGGCAATATACGACCTGGAAATATAACTATTTCACTCTTTTTCGGTGCTTCAAAATTGTTTTTTGACTTTTTTGTATTTTCAGTATGGATCAGTAGGTTATATAGCTTCATATAAATTAAATTATAAAATTGACAACATTGAAAATGTCTCATCCCAAGGGGTCCCTTTAATATGATGTTGGTGTGATGTTAGGCCAGCTTAAAACCAATGTTGAGTGAACGTCTCAATGCTGGGTTTACGCGTGATTATTTCTGAAGATGGTTTATTCATAGCAAACGTCATTCCAATGCTGGGTCAGCATCCCAGAAAATAAACAAATATGGCATGGGATTACGAGCCGTTAGGCCTATGTAGGGTTAAGCTATGTTAGTCCACCGTCTGCGGCGCTGGCCAAATATTAAATCAACATACCTCACGCAAATGAACACCGTTTGCGTAACCATGCACTGGTAACATAATAGGCCTACCACTTTAGTGGAAGTCAAATACCGTACAATTTTCATTTAGTTCAAAAGTTAGACCATTTGACATGTAGTAATTTTCTAACTACGACATCCCTCTATAAATCCAAGCCCTGAATTGCATTACATGCCAGATGGTCAAAGTTTTGAACTATATTTTCTTATGATTTTTTTTATTTAGCGCCGGACGCTTCAAGAAAATGGGTCTTTCATGAAATAATTTCATGAAAATCGTACTTTCTGTTTCATTATGTAATGTTAACAAATGTTATTTGAAGTTCCGGGAACTTGAAGTTCCGGGAACTTGGGAACTTGAAATTCTGGAACTTGGGAACTTGAAGTTCCGGGAACTTGGGAACTTCGGAACTTGGGAACTTCGGAACTTCGGAACTTCGGAACTTCTGAACTCACTCTCGGGTGTCCCACACGCGACTCTAGTTTACAGAATACATTGTCCCACTTTAAGCTAGAACAGTGGATATCAATATGGATCATATTTTTTAAATAGATATTGTAAACTTTAAATAGCTTTTGTAAATTTTAAGTAGATTGTGTAAACTGCTCTGCATTTTATAATAATCACATTCTTTTTAAAAAATAAGGTTTTTTATTTGTGAATTTAAGTAACATTGTATGTTATTTTGGAGAATGTTCCCAAATTGTATTAAGCTTGGATGTTGTATAGCAATACATTATTAAGATTGGACAATAATATATATATATATATATATATATATATATATGTCTTTTTGTGTCATTTACTTAGCGTACATATATTATTAAAAGTATCTATATCAGCTTAAAATTACACTGTCAACTCTGCCACCTGAATTTTACCTCTGTTGCACACATGTCAGCACTGTTCATAAAGTATGCCAAACATTCTATGATATTATGCTGTAACATAGCTTAGACAATTCAGCCTAAATATGTCCGAATAGGCCTACAACAGAAAACATAATATACCCAGCATAAGACACACATTTATTTTTTGAGATACTGCACTCATTTTTATAATCCATCTGAAGAAATCTAGATTTTAGTGAAACAAGTTAATACGCTGAATCACTTTCATATATCACCCCCTAGTCTCAGGGTATTATACTGTTATAATAAATGTATTTATTACTAATAATTTGTTTTGTTGAGATGCGTCTGCTTGAAAACATATGTAGATCCTAATAGAGTTGCAGCGACAAAGAGTAAATGATTCGCTGTTTAATAAATATAGGCTTCAAGACACCTTTTATATTGTTTAAATAGTTGTCATACATTATCTTTTAAGGTGGATATATTGGAAGAGAGATGATGGAGCTCAATGCAATTAATGAAGGAGAACAAACACCATTGTTTGAAGATCAAGGGAGTGTCGACGACAAGAATAATCCTTTCGCATCTTGGTCGAATAATCCCAATCGTTCACTCAAGGCACTGGGATATGCATGTGCTTTTTTGAGTATGTTTTTTAATTCGACGAGTTTATGTTTCGCCCAGGCCCTGGGAGGCTATGTGCCAGAGTTTGAGCTGAATTTATGGCGGTATGCTTGTCAGTTTGTGATTATTACACCTCTTGTCGTGTGGAAGAGGTTCAATATTCGTCCCCAGTGGGATCACCTTCCCTGGCTGGGTCTGCTTTGTCTGGCTTATAACACTGGCAGCATCACCTACTATGGAGCCAGTGTGTATATACCGGCCGGGACACTTGGATGTGTCTGCCCAAGCCTAGTCATTGTGCTGGTTGCCTCGGTTACTTGCTTCATCACACGAGGATGTAAGATGTTTGTCACGGTGTCTGTGATCTTATGCATTACAGGGATGGTACTCATCACTCAGCCACGTGTGCTGTTCAGCTCGCATCTTCCCAACGCTCGTATGACATTCACCTACAAACCGATCTGTATAAGACCCAGCACAGTGACTGAACTTAAAACTAGCACTGCAGCTGACAATAAACTCAAAACTGTCACTGGTACTAAGTCTAGCATTTTGCACAGTGGTGACACTATGCACGAGATCAAACATAGCAATGCAACTAATCCCAACTCTGTGACAGAAATTCAACCCAGCATTGTAGCTGAAGCCTCAAAACAAAGCACCAGGACAACGACTAAACTTGGGAATCTCAACACAGTGACTGAACCGCAGAACAGCAATGAACAAAATATGGTCACTGAACTATTTAGCCACATCAAGTCCGAAACACTTACTGGCACACTGGGCCACAGTGAATCCAGCATATTTTCTGGTGACTTTAATGGCAAAAACAATACATTGGCTGAAGCTCTGAGCCAGAACTATACACTAGTCCACGGGACAGATTTGATGAATAATGATACCAGGGAAGTGATGCCTGGTATGAAGCAGTCACATCACCGGCGAGTAGGTCGTCACCTGAGTGAGACCAGAGGCTATATATATGTGGTGATAGCCTCAGCAGCTTTATCAGTCATATACATGTTACCAGGCAAGCGTCTACAGGGTAGTAACCCTTTCGTGACCATGTTTTACATCGCTATCTCAGGAGTTGTGATGTCTAGTCTGATGACTGTGCTCCTAGAGGAGCTGACGATGCCTCGCTCCTCCTGCCTCCTCCTGCTCCTCGGCCACTCCCTGTGTACCGTCATAGGCACCGTCTTCACACAGGTGTCCGTCATGTTAATCCCCGCTGTGGTGTTCTCCCTGGCACAGACGTTACAGCTACTGGTTCTATTCATAGCTCAATATACAGTATTAAGTCACCTGAACCCAGGAAACCACAATGTGGTGGAGGTAGTGGGAGTGCTGATTGTGTTCTTAGGCAATGTGACAGGCTCATTTTATAAATTGTATGAAGATGTGATTAAGAAGTCAAAAGATAAAGACGAGATTCCCCTTATAGAATAATCATAATTATAGGATTTCACAGAATCTCTCATTGTAATAAGTAATATACAGTTTAATTTAACCATCACTATGCGATGCCCGATATACAAGTTTTTCGAACCAGACAAATACATTAATATCCAATTGATAACTTGTGGAAATGCTGAGATATTATTAGTGTAAAATGGGAAAATACAGCACGATCATCCAATGAATAATGAATAAGGTGTTCGCTTTTTCATTACACGATGTGCTGCATTTTCCCATATAGAACGGACAATGAGCGAAGTTTGTATTTTCTCACACGATCAAGTCACATGACATAACTGCCATACATGGCAGCTCAAACTACAGCAATATACCAATGTG
>OZ024909.1:11942246-11979746 GCA_964017125.1 Flabesymbios commensalis
ATGACCGAAGCCAGTCATTTCCAGTAATTGTTTAACTTGTGAGACCAAGTTACTTTTACCATTATGTGAATCTATCAGTAACATATCATAAACATTTTTAATCAGTCGGTGTTCGTTAGACTTAACAATTTTTAGCCAGTATCTAATAATTCTTTAATAGCGTTCAAAATGCATATTTAATCTACATAGTTCACTGTACACCAGATTATTTTTTGTATTCCATTTAAGACGTATTGTTTTCTTTAAAAATTGTAAATGTACCCGCTCTATTGTATCACCTCGATTAAAACCCCACACTTCACTTCCGTAGCATAATATCGGTGTTATAAGCTTATCAAATAAATCACAATACATGTCACACTTAATATCGTCAAATTTCTGAAGCATTTTTTGTAATGAAAATATGGCCTTTTTTTCTTGACCAGCTAATTTTTTTTGATTTTCAGAAAATGAACCACCACTGGAAAATACCATTCCGAGATATGTGAAATTTTTTGTGACCTCAATTTGACTTCCATTATAAGACCATCTGTCATTCATGCTTAATTTTCCACCTTTGCGAAAAATCACAATTTTAGTTTTTTCAATATTCAATATTATTTTCCATTTATTACAATAATTTTCCACAATATCAAGCCCAAGTTGCAAATCTTGTCTATTTTCTGATATAATTACGGTGTCATCAGCATACAATAATAAAAACATTCTTACATGACCTGTATAACCGCCTTGAAATCCATGTGTCTTAACATAATATTCAATATCATTGATATACATAGAGAATAAAAAAGGAGATAAACATTCACCTTGACGTACACCCAATAAACATTCAAATGGTTGTGTACGTTCTGCTCCAACTTGAACTATAGACCTAACACTTTTATACATACTATGAATAATGTTAAATATGTCACCTCTAATTCCTAACTTTAGTAATTTACTCCATAAAAAATTGCGATCCACATAATCAAACGCTTTACGGAAATCTAGAAATGCACAATAAAGTTTTTTGCCTTTGTTTATCAAATGTGATATTATTCCACTGAGATTATAAAGATTATCAATAGTACTATAATTTGGCCTGAATCCAGCTTGAGCTTCAATGTAAACACCGTAGGCCTCGGCCCACCAGGTCAAGCTATTGCTTAGAACACGTGTGAACAACTTTCCTAGTGAGCTCAGTAAGGTAATACCTCTGTAGTTATCGACTGAGTTCACGTCTCCCTTCTGATGTAACGGTACAGTAAGACCTTCGCTCCATTTATTTGGAAAGTGACCCGTTTTAATAACACGATTAAATAAATCGCATAACGGCACAGCGAGTAGTTCTTGTCCATGTATGTAAAACTCGTTTTATAATAAATCTAACCCAGCTGATTTACCTGACTTAAGCTGTTTAATTGAGTTTTTCACTTGATCTACTGTCACTGGCTGGTTCAATTCTTCATACATTATAACTAATTAATTTGATTCTTTTGGTTGTATAATATCATCAATATCAATGTCTATATTTATATCACAATCTACTGGGTTACTGATGCGTAAAAAATAATTGTAATATTCAGTGGAGCTAATGTTATTTGTACATTTGGCAGGCGGTTTACCTTTCAATAAAGCCCAGTAGTCTTTAGCATTATTTAGTCTTGCTTGTTCAATCTTTCGGGTCTCGGGTTTTTTTCTTACAAACTCTTACCATATCTTTAAATTGCTTTCTGGTCTCTATCAGCGCATGTCTGTTTTCGTCAGAATTATATTTTCTAAAAGAATTTCAACAAGCAAAGAAATGTTTACGCTTTTTTTCACATTCATCGGTATAATAGGGTGGGCTTTTATCATTATAAACAACGCGAGTGGAAGTATCTTTACCAAATAATGGTTCAGTATTTTATTATATTTATATTTATTTATTTTGTATTAACGTTGTTATTATGTCTAGTGTTTTATTTACATTTCCCT
Source organism: Flabesymbios commensalis (assembly GCA_964017125.1). Classification (NCBI taxonomy): domain Eukaryota; kingdom Metazoa; phylum Annelida; class Polychaeta; order Terebellida; family Flabelligeridae; genus Flabesymbios; species Flabesymbios commensalis. The sequence goes on from OZ024909.1 coordinate 11,944,203, forward strand.
CTGTCATATCATTGGTTAAATAATTAATCGAGTTTCTTACTTCTGGTAAAACATTATTCAAACTGGTTAAGAAATCTTCTCTTTTTGTACTGTTCCATTTGAATTTGTGTGTTTTTCCTATCTTGTCAGCTGAAGTGTTTGATTCATATTTTATTTTTAATGAAAATGATAATTTACAATGGTCAGACCATTCACATATTTCATTCACAGCAAAATCATTTAACAACTTGAATATATTTGATTCACATAACACGTAATCAACAACGCTTTGACCTCGCTTATTGATACTAGTGTAATTACCAACTCCTTTGTCTGAACCCACTCTACCATTTACAATTCTAAGTGAACATGTTTTACATAAGTCAATCAGTTTATGTCCGTACTCATCTGGTGCCTTCTTGTCACACGATGTTCTGTGTGGTACGTCATCATCTTCTGTATAATCATCTGGAACAGGCACATATCCAGTATTGTCATTCTCCACATAATCCTTAGATTCACCAGTTCGCGAATTCATATCTCCGACTATCAAACACGAAAATTTATCACCATATCGCACATGGAAATTAGCTATGTCATTACTTATACGATCAAATGCGTGTGTTTCCACCAGATCTTGTCTCGACGATGACCTTGGTATGACGTTACATAAACATACAAATATATCATTGTCCCATCCTAACTTATCACCGCTCAGCTTTATCCATAAAAAATGATCTTCAAAATTATGTAAAATTTCCACAGCGTCTTTGCGTTCTGATTTAAAATACAATAACAGTCCTCCTGAGTCTCTGACAGTGCCACGCTTCTTAATTGTCCTGTGTATTGCCTTATAATTGTATCCAGGCAGATGTAGGTCACACCTTTCGTTTGTCCACGTTTCACTGAGTAAACACACATCGTGTCGATTGATTAATTGCGTAAACTGGGGATAATTTAACTTATTGAGACGTCGTGTTATTAGGCCATGGACGTTCCATACACAAAAAATTAGGTTTTGTCTTTGTTTTGTAGAATCTATTTCATTAATATCGTTAGAATCAGTGTTTTCATTGGTTATGTCGATAGATTGTTCGTGATCATCATTATTATTGGTGCTCTGGGGTGCAAATAAACTGTGCTCGTGCGTTGATTGTTCTGAGGCGCAAGGACAGGCATCACCCTAGCCGGTTACGGAATGGTTAACTTGATGTTGTTGTCCCCGCAGGTCATCACCAGGACGGGGACGATATAGACGTTCGTCAATGTACAGTTCACCTTTACGGAATTTCCAACGTTTGCCGTCACGCTTCGCCTGTTCTATTATGAGTTGCAGATCGTTTCTCTTCTTCATGTCCATCTCCGTCTGATCTTCTGTGATATAATATGGCACAACTTTTAAATAATCCCTCTTCATTTTAAAAATCTTGCCCATTCACAAATTTTGTCTTTCCAGTTCTGTGTGCCACCTCTATCTTAGATGCATCTATGCTAAATTTAGTTCGCAAAACATCCGCCACAATTTTAGTGACCTTTTCTCCTTCTTCTTCATTATAATTCACGACTCGTAAATTTCTCTCTCTGGATTTTTCTTCTAACTTATTTATATGTTCTTTCATAGTATCAATTGTTTCGTTTTGCCTGTTCAATGACGCTGTTATTGTATCCTGTATCTTGGTAGATTTTGACTGTTCACGCTTCACCTCATTAACGTCAGATTGTAATAACGCTAAAGCTTTGCCCTGTTCAGCCATTGTTATGGTTAACTTTGAAACACGTTTATCCAGGTCATCTAGTTTTTCTATTGTTTCGTTTTGCTTGTAGGCTATAGTCTTAATGAGCTTTCTCAGGCTTTTCATGTCCCTGGCCTGGTCTTTGCGTAGAGTCTGCATGCTATAATCCTCCTCTGACTCGCTTTCGCTGCCAGAACTGAGCGATTCATCTGAACTAGCTGTTGGTATGCTTTGTGTTGAATCCGTTTTGGATTTCTTATGTTCAGGTGTGCTGGCTGAAGAAATGTTTCTTTTTTTGTTACTTTTTAATTTTTCTCTCTTCTTGTCTTTCATCGTTGTGATCTATGTTACTTCATAGATCTAAATTTTAGTTTTCAGCAAAATTATCTCATCAAATGTGCAGTAAATTTGAAATAATTGGAGAGCTCTTACAATTGCGTGTCACCTGTTGTGTATATGCATAGACTCGCCCCTGGGTATGATCATACAACAATACATACAAGTAAAGACAGACTAAGCAATTAGAAAGTTGTGAATAATGACAGTGACAGTTGCAATCATAGTTATTTAACATTATTAAGACACAAACATAGAACTCCGACTATTTTGACAATAATTATTTGCACATTCAACACTCAGTGAGATAAATGTTTGATATATTGATCTGATTATTGTTCAGCACTATGTAAGAAATGTTCCAATGTTTCAGTGTTCAGTGTTCTGCTGCGTTTTTCTTCAAACTAACCCTTACAGTGCGGGGATCGATTTTAGACGTCAGAATCTGACGCTCCTGACGTCCATAACATAGGTATTCAAATGAAGCGGAAAGAACTAACTATAAGCCATTTATGTTGATTTCAAATTGAAAATAACCCTTTGATCTTCATGGTTTATATACAAACATTTCAGAGCTTTAAGGGCTAAATCCTAACCCTTTTCCTGCTAGGGCCGTATGTGTGCATTTTCAAGAGTTTCAAACCAAGTAAAATGCTTGAAATTGATAAAATATGTTGCTTAATGAAAAAAGTCAAATTGAGAGAGACCTTTTATATGCAAGTTTACAATATTTTTTATCTCCATCAGTATCGTGTTATTATGATTATTCTATAACGGGAATTTCGCCTTCATCTTCTGACTTCCCAATCACATCCTCATACAGTTTATATAATGAGCCTGTCACATTGCCTAAGAACACTATCAGCACTCCAACCACCTCCACCACATTGGTATATTGCTGTAGCTTTAGCTGCCATGTATGGCAGTTATGTCATGAGTGACTTGATCGTGTGAGAAAATACAAACTTTGCTCATTTTCCGTTCTATATGGGAAAATGCAGCACATTGTCCAATGAAAAAGCGAGCACCGTATTCATTATTCATTGGACGATCATGCTGTATTTTCCCATTTCACGCCCAAATATCATCTCAGCATCTACCACAAGTTATCAATTGGATTTTAATGGATTTGTCTGGTTCGAAAAACTTGTATATTCTGGCGTTGCATAGTGATGGTTAAATTAAATTATAAATTACTTAGCACAATGAGAGATTCTGTGAAATCCTATAATTATGATTATTCTATAACGGGAATTTCGTCTTCATCTATTGATTTTCTAATCACATCTTCAAACAGTTTATATAACGAGCCTGTCACATTGCCTAAGAACACTATCAGCACACCAACCACCTCCACCACATTGGTTCAGATGACTTAGTATCGTATAATTATGTACAGGATAAGCCCGAGGAGTTCTTCATTCTTAGCTGTGAAAAAGGCCCGATGCCTTTTTCACAGCTAAGAATGTAGAGCTACGAGGGTTTTAACTGACGTAAAATACATCTGATTATAATGAGGATCCCTCATAATCAACAACTCATCAATCACGCCTGATAATAGCACTATAAGTCTACCATGATAATTGGTCTGTACTTAATCAACAATAAATCTCCATTCCCAGCTTGGAATGTAGCGGTCGGATAAAAAAATAATGTAGGGGTGTGTTTTAAGATTATTCTATATCGGGAATTTCACACCACATTGGTATATTGCTGTAGTTTGAGCTGCCATGTATGGAAGTTATGTCATGTGACTTGATCGTGTGAGAAAATACAAACTTTGCTCATTTTCCGTTCTATATGGGAAAATGCAGCAGATCGTGTAATGAAAAAGCGAACACCTTATCCATTATTCATTGGATGATCGTGCTGTATTTTCCCATTTCACAGTCAAATATTATCTCAGCATCTACCACAAGTTATCAATTGGATTTTAATGTATTTGTCTGGTTCGGAAAACTTGTATATCGGGCGTCGCATAGTGATGGTTAAATTAAACTATATATAAATTACTTATTACAATGAAAGATTCTTTGAAATCCTATAATTATGGTTATTCTATAAGGGGAATCTCGTCTCTATCTTCTGACTTCCTAATCACATCTTCATACAGTTTATATAATGAGCCTGTCACATTGCCTAAGAACACAATCAGCACTCCAACTACCTCCACCACATTGTGGTTTCCTGGGTTCAGGTGACTCAATACTGTATATTGAGCTATGAATAGAACCAGTAGCTGTAACGTCTGTGCCAGAGAGAACACCACGGCGGGGATTATAATGACGGACACCTGTGTGAAGACGGTGCCTATGACGGTACACAGGGAGTGGCCGAGGAGCAGGAGAAGGCAGGAGGAGCGAGGCATCGTCTGCTCCTCTAGGAGCACCGTCATCAGACTAGACACCACCACTCCTGAGATAGCGATGTAAAACATGCTCACGAAAGGGTTACTACCCTGTAGACGCTTGCCTGGTAATATGTATATGACTGATAAAGCTGCTGAGGCTATCACTACATATATATAGCCTCTGGTCTCACTCAGGTGACGACCTACTCGCCAGTGATGTGCCTGCTTCATACCAGGCATCACTTCCCTGGTATCATTATTCATCAAATCTGTCCCGTTGACTAGTGTAAAGTTCTGGCTCAGAGCTTCAGCCAATGTATTGTTTTCGCCATTAAAGTCACCAGCCCATATGTTTGATTCATTGTGGCCGAGGTATCCAGTAAGTATTTTGGACTTGATGTGGCTAAATAGTTCAGTGACCATATTTTGTTCATTGCTGTTACGCGGTTCAGCCACTGTGTTCAGTTTCCCAAGTTCAGTCGTTGTCCTGATGCTTTGTTTCGAGGCTTCAGCTACAGTGCTGGGTTGAATTTTAGTCACAGAGTTGGGATTAGTTGCATTGCTATGTTTGACCTCGTGCACAGTGTCACTGTGCAAGAGATCAAGCGTAGCAATGTGTGTCATTTTATTCGAAATGCTAGACTTACTACCAGTGACAGTTTTGAGTTTATTGTCAGCTGCAGTGCTAGTTTTAAGTTCAGTCACTGTGCTTGGTCTTATACAGATCGGTTTGTAGGTGAATGTCATACGAGCGTTGGTAAGATGCGAGCTGAACAGCACACGTGGCTGAGTGATGAGTACCATCCCTGTGATGCATAAGATCGCAGACACCGTGACAAACATCTTACATCCTCGTGTGATGAAGCAAGTAAACGAGGCAACCACCACAATGACCAGGCTGGGGCAAACACAGCCTAGTGTCCCGGCTGGAAGGTACACGCTGGCTCCATAGTACGTGATACTAGCAGTGTTATAAGCCAGACAAAGCAGACCTAGCCAAGGAAGGTGATCCCACTGGGGTCGAATATTGAACTTCTTCCACACGACCAGTGGTGTAATAATCACAAACTGACAAGAATACCGCCATAAATTCAGCTCAAACTCTGGCACATAGCCTCCCAGGGCCTGGGCGAAACATAAACTCGTCGAATTAAAAAACATACTCAGAAAAGCACATGCATATCCCAGTGCCTTGAGTGAGCGATTGGGATTATTCGACCAAGATGCGAAAGGATTATTCTTGTCGTCAACATTCCCTTGGTCTTCAAACAATGGTGTTTGTTCTCCTTCATTTATTCCATTGAGCTCGATCTTCTCTCTTTCAATATATCCATCTTAAAAGAGAATGTATGACAACTATTTAAACAATATAAAAGGTGTCTTGAAGCCTAGATTTATTAAAGAGCGAATGTTAATTATTTCACGTTTACTCTTTGTCGCTGCAACTCTATTAGGATATACATATGTTTTCAAGCAGATGCATCTCAACAAAACAAATTATTAGTAAATATGCATAACAGTATAATACCCTTAGACTAGGGAGTGATATATGAAAGTGATTCAGCGTATTAACTTGTTTTACTAAAATCTAGATTTCTTCAGATGGATTATAAAAATGAGTGCAATATCTCAACAGATAAATGTGTGTCTTATGCTGGGTATATTATGTTTTCTGTTGTAGGCCTATTCGGACATATTTAGGCTGAATTGTCTAAGTTATGTTACAGCATAATATCATAGAATGTTTGGCATACTTTATGAACAGTGCTGACATGTGTGCAACAGAGGTGAAATTCAGGTGGCAGAGTTGACAGTGCAATTTTATAAGTGAATACAAATAAACTATTATAAAGCTGATATAGATCATTTTAATAATATATGTACTCTGAGTAAATGACACAAAAAGACATATATATATATATCTATTATCGTCCAATCTTCATAATGTATTGCTATACAACATCCAAGCTGAATACAATTTGGGAACATTCTCCAAAATAACATAAAATGTTACTTAAATCCACAAATAAAACTCCTTATTTTTTATAGAGAATGTGATTTTAAAAAAAAGCAGAACAGTTTACACAATCTAATTAAAATTTACAAAATCTATTTAAAGCTTACAATATCTATTTAGAAATATGATCCATATTTATATCTACTGTTCTAACTTGAAGCGGGACAACGTTTTCTGTTAACTAGAGTCGCGTGTCGTGACTGTCATTGCAGCTCGCGTGCCGTGCCGTACAATAAGGGCATGTGTAATTTGAACAGCAAGCCAAGGACAAAACAATCAACCTTACAGTTTTTCGTTCTACATTCTTAGCTGTGGAAAAGGCCTAGGCCTATTCTACAGCTAAGAATGTAGAGCTCCGAGGGTTTTAACTGACTTAAGACACATCTGACCGTAATGAGGATCCCTCATTATCAACAGCCCGACTTCACCTGGCTGATTATAGCACCATTAGGCCTACCATGATAATCGGTCTGTAGTTGATCAACAATAACTCCCCATTCCCGGCTAAGAATGTAGTGGTTGGACAAATAGTCTGGTGCGATATGTCAGAAATATGCCTAAGATTAAAAGTTCTTGCCCAAATAGATTTTATTGTTTTTTTGACTTTCTTAGGGGTCAAATAAGCCAGAAATATTGGGGTTCAATTTTTCCCGCCCCTCAACCTCGTTTTATGGCACATTTAAAATGGCCGCCATCGAAATCACATATTTGGCCATAACTTGGGCTCTGGCATAGCTAGATTCACGATTTTGATATGTATACCTATGTTGTTGGGTAAGAGCAATCAAATGGTGCACATAATAAATGTGGATATCTCTCAGGTATTTTGAAATAACCGATAAAAATAGTCCACCAAAGTGACTAAAAGCGATCGTAGAAACTGAACAATTTCAATAACGATGTTTGATGTATTTCCTTCATTTAAACATTTTACAACAGTCACAGACGATAATTATTGACGGTAATGTGTCTTTTAAAAAACACATTTGAAAATTTTGAGAATAATAAAATTATCCCACTTTCTGCGCAAATAGTGCGTTTCAGCAATGTCTCATATGTGCTAAACAAATGATCAGAATCAATCTTGGTGGGTAATTGTGGTCCATCCCATCCATGAAATTATTGAATTTTCAGATCATGTAAAGCCATAAATGATGCACAATAACAAAATTAATAAAAGGGGGACTTGTAATTCATCACAGTCTATGAGAGATATCAGTGTATAGATTCCAGCCATAATTTGAGGGGACAGGGCAATTACCATAGCTGGCATTTAGGCAACAACAAACATTCAATGACTTGGTTCATGCTGTTATGCAAAAGAAACAAGCAACTCGCAACCACGAAGATGTTTCGCCAGGTATCAGTAAATAAGTTCCAATCTATATTACCTATAGAGTGTAAACGAAAATACAGTGAATGGGAAACGTGGTAATTGGTTTCAACTGGACAACATAATCAACGTGAAAGTTTGCATTTTGAGGAAAGGACACAAAATTTCAAAAAGCTTTGAAACGAGTGATTCCAAGCTTTTTAAAACAATAATGTTTTGACATAATCTGTTTACCATGGTTACGTGGGAGGTCCAGTAGCCTACCCCAGATCATTACATTAAGAAATATTACAAAAGATGTTTCATAATAACAGAACAGAAAACATTGCAATGTATTGATAATGCAATTAGATTACCTGCGAGAAGTCATTCCAGAAAGGCAGAAGTCAAGATTGCTGAAAAACTGATGATCACTTTTACTAAAAACTATGTATGTACATTGTCATCCCAACCAATTTGTTTAAAACTGGTTCCTGTTGAATTGTGTTTTTTGCAGATTGATGCAAGTGACACATATCAAACCATGAGAGTAACTCATGAAGTCAGAAGTTTGTAAGGTGTCCCAATAATAGATCCAGGATAGCTTTACTGGTCTGGGATACTTTATCATGACAAAAGAGTGATACAAAAACCATCTCGGACCAATCATTTGGTGGAGTAAGCGCTGGGTACTGTGCTTAATGATGTTTCTCTCTGAGTTACTTCCACTCAGAATTTATCCACGACGCAGTCCAGGCAACAGCATTACATTAAGATTTTACTACCTGATCAGAATAAAATCTCAGCTCACACCACTAATGGGAGCATACTCTAGAACGTCTTATCGTGACCAGAGGTTGTGTTTTTAATAAAGCTGTTAATATTTCATATAGCATATTTAGCTTGTACTCGCTTCTCCATGCAGACAGGTGAATTGATTTTCTTTCTGCACAGAATACACTACCAGGAGCGGCATTCCACAATGTGAACTGAACCAAATTATATACTCTGGTCAATTACGGACAAATTCTGAATCTAATACTGATGCATAAACTGCATGTGTAATGGGTGATTTGAAGCATAAGTAGATCAGATACGTACTGCAACAGAGTAGTCATTGCTCCTTTCCAGCTCAAAAGTAATATTTTTTTGTAATTCCACAATATTATACACAACAGAATATTATGCTTGGGTATGTCCATTCACCGCCGGTGATTCTCCTCCCCCCTCTATTTTTTTTACATCGAAAGCCTTGGAAGCATGGACGAATTTTGTATGTCAAGTGTACTAATCCTCTGGCCTAACGACAATTCCAGCTTTACGGTGGCAACTCTTCTTGTTTAACAATCTAGAAGGGGAGATGTTACCACCCACCTGCATGAGCTGTCCTGCCGCTACACCTTATCGTCCCCTTGGAGTTAGAAGGTGCTAAACTGCCACTTTACAAAGTGGCGGTTTAGCACCCTCCAACTCAAAGGGGGCGCTATGAGGGCCAACTACATAGCAATGAGAGACAAAACCCATAACGTTACTTTATCAGATGGCCCAACCTCCTCCAGTGGAACAAAATGTCTGCGAAGTGAAATATAGCATGTTCATTCTTGTCCTAAATTTGGTTGGAGATGCCTTGTGTATCACTGTTCTATCACAATGAAGCATATCTTGTGTGATATATATATCTTAGCTGGCCTCTTGGCTTCACGCATAAATATAATATATCCAAAAATTATTATTTTAGAGAGCTTGCCATCTACTTCTCTGTTCAACATTATATGTTTCACACTAAGAAGGAGCATATGGCAGCTCGTAGCCTTGTACGCACTGGTTTCAACCCGAACTCGGCGAGGCCGTCATTAATGTGATCACCAATAGTCATATTGAGATGGAATATAAAGATATCAGCCATGCCCGGGGCAGTCGGACATGTTTATCGATGCGGCACCTCCAACTCTCTAAATTTGTACATTGAAAGCCTTGGAAGCATTTGTATGTCAAGCGTATTCATACACTGGCCTACCTGAGCTGCCCTGATGTTACACCTTATGAGGGTCAGCTATTTAGTACATGTCAATGAGAGACAAGACCTGCTTTATCAGATGCGAAACCTCCCACCATTAGAACAAAATATGTCGGAAGTGAAAGGTAGCATGTTCATTCCTGTCAGATGTCTTAGTTCACCCGCACCAAGGGTTGTTAGCTCACAGCAGATACAGTTAAAATGCTCAGCGTTGAAGACTCCTCTACAAATGCAACAGTGGGGTATATGACAATCAAACCAGATATATTGGCTCTATTGTGGCATGTGTCATTGTGAACTACACTCAGCCATTTAAGAATTTTAAAATTGAAACGCACAATTTGCTCACAATTTTTTATTATTTTGTGTTATTTTTTATATTTCAAATTGAAGCCCCACTCCTCCTATCCACTTCTCAAAAAGTGTGTACTTTTTTGCATAAGACATATTATTAATTTCCCTCTGTGACTGTTGTAAAATGTCCATTTGCAAATCAAGGAAATGTACCAAACATCGTTATTGAAGTTGTTCAGTTTCTACGCTTTCACCATGTTTACGTTTACGCCTTCTTGGTGGAATATTTAGGGACTTTTTTCGTCAGAATCTGACGTCTGTATACGTCAGATTCTGACAACTGAAATATTTCTAATGGCCGTGAACCCATAAAATAGGTATTCGAATGAATCGGAAAGAACTGACTATAGACAGGTCCATGCCAGGAAAAAAACGGCATTTTTTTCCTGGCAAGGTTTTCGCAGTGGATTCAGCCATGTAAAACCATGCATTTTGAAATAAGCTCCTGGACCACCGTAAAATATTCCTCAAATTCCAATATGGCGGCCCAAATTCAAAATGGCCTCCAAATTACCTAGAATTGTAACTTTTTTCGGGTTCTCTTTGTTCAAAACCCCCCCAAAAGGTTTCTAATTATGGCATTTAATAGTAAAGTAAGGTGATTCCATCATCTGGAATGCACGACAACACTTTATTAACATTTAAATCCAAGATGGCCGCCGGGCTTACATCTGTATGGGAAAACATTTATATCTCATGTTCTGGTAGTCATATAATTATTATATTGAAGTCTATTTATAGGTTTTGGGTCTCAAAAAATCCATTTATTCACTTTTTATTCTAATTAGGTCATCAGGTCATGTAGTAAATAAAATAATATACATATAAAAAGTGGCTGCCGCCGAGGGATCCAACTTTTAACTCTTGAATTCTTAACTTTTGTTAGCAAAGTCCTAGAAACCAATGTGATATAAGCCTAACTCATTTTTGTTTAATTTGGGTACACTGATTACTTGGAATGGTTATTTTTACGTTTCAAGGTCATATAGAGGTAAAAAAAAAGATGTCTGTCAGTGTCAACATGAAAACGTTTTTTTGCCAATAATTAATATTACTTAATATATTTTCAGTGTATAGGTCCATGATCGAATTACGTAGGCTACTCCAAGTTAGAGTAATTTAAAGACGTTGATTGCAATACAATTGATATTTTATATTTCAAGGTCATCTAAAGGTCAAAACCGTGACAGGAAAAGATGCCCGTTTTTTCCTGTACATTTCTTAGTCTGGAGGATGATTTCCAAAAAGGGCTTAAAATAGAATCTAGTCGAACTCCACCCATAATTAGGTTTCTTGGTACCAATACAAAGATTAACATCTTAGCAAAAAATCTAGTGGGGGTACCTTTGGCAAAATTATCCGAAAAGGGTAAACCGTGTTCCGCCATTACCGAATATAATATTTCGTATCATTGTTTGACCTATGTTACAAATATATCCACATATGAGGTGTCTATAACCAGGTTTTGATGGCCAAAATTTTGTTTTAAGCCAGTAATAGGCGGGTAGCTTTGACAAAATTGTCCAAAAGCGAAAACTGGGGTAAAATGTCCCGCCATTACCGAAAATTCTATTTTGTGTCATATCTCGGCCAATATGACGGATATCTTCGAAAAAGAAGTGTCTATACCCAGGTTTTGATGGTCAAATATCAGTTTAAAACAAGTTTTAGATTGATCAGGTGATTCCTTGCTGCCATTACATAATGATCCGTGTTTTTTGATTGGCAAACATTTAGTCGCAGCCCCCGTTTAGTTGATCTGATTCCATTATAACGTCTTCAGTTAATATTTTCATAGTTAGCAGATTTTCTAAGACAGTGCAGTATGTATGTTGAACAACACCAGATTGGTATTGATGTTCAGTGTATGTCCGCTTATTTGTGTATTCACTTCAATTAGAATAATGGAACGATATGGGATTATAACTTAATGATGTGGCATTATAATGCAGAATAAATATTTCAATTGCAGTATGTGACATCATAATGTCAAAATATTGCATCATCTTGTGAGAATATGTTAGTTTAATATCAAAATATTATAGTGTTCAGTTATATCCTTATAAGGCCAGGATGCTCTGGGGTTTTTGTCAAACATTTCCCATCCTCAGTCGGCAGCCGGCGTTTAGTTGACCTGATTCCAATATAACGTGTTGCATGGTAATATTTTTTCATGATAATAATATTTTGGTCGACAACCGGTTGGTATTGTTGTCCAGTGTATTATTCACTTCAGAATACCGGACTTGGTGATTGCTCCCTGAAGTGTGGGCTCGCACAATCAATTGCTGCAAATAATTTATGAAACACGAAGATAAATGGGCATTATAGACACGTGTTTATTCTTTTTAAACATAAACATATTCTTTTCAAAGATAAAAGTAAGGTGGGTAGACCATACACCATGTCCCCACTTCTACAGGTAAATGCAGATGTGGTTGATGTAAGCTTCGCCACTTCATTTTTTGCTTTTTATTGTGACAATTGGTCCATGGTTTAGCATGTATATTTTGATCATTGTAGATTCAGTTTGGGTAATTACAATTTTGGCAAAATATCTCTTTTTGCTATGAGACTTTATGGAATTTCAAGTGATTTTCACAATTATCCCACCTCCTGTACCTTGGCATATTTTTATATCCTTTGGTACATATACAAGCCATCTACTCTGTCAACTTTATTTTTGCAAAATCTTCCAAAGTCGACATTGGCCTACCGTACATGATATGATAAGACTGGGCCATCAAATATTTTCCTCCGTTCAAACTAACATTTACGGATTGAGACATGTCAGTAGGTGAGATCTTGTTCCCTGTCAGAATGTGGCCATATCAGATTGAAAAGGAAAAGTAATGGGCATGTACAAATGGTTTTGTCAGTGAAGGTCATTTAAATTCGGACAAAATATTCCACTGTCTTCATGTTGAATAATATACTTACTTGGTAGACGTTATAATGGAATCAGATCAACTAAATGGCGGCTGTGACTAAATATCTGACAACCAAAAAACACGGAGCATTAGGTAATAGCAGCAAGAAGTCACCTGATCAATCTATAACTGACTTTAAAATGATATTTAACCATCAAAACCTGGGTATAGACACCTCATATGTGCAGATATCTGTAATATCGGCCGAGATATGACACAAAATATAATTTTCGGTAATGGCGGGTCATTTTGTCCCAGTTTACCCTTTTTGGACAATTCTGTCAAAGTACCCTCCTATAACCGGTTTTATAATGTTATTTGCTCATCAAAACCTGGGTTTATACACCTCATATGTGCATATATCACTGATAATGGCCGATAAATGATACAAAATATAATTTAGATTTTTAGCTAAGATGTTTATCTTTGTTTTGGTACCAAGAAACCTAATTATGAGTAAAGTTCAATGAAAAATTATTTTTGATCATTCGTCCCACAGACTATCTACTAAGACAGTTATGATGATTTGAAATTGAAAAAAACCTTTGGCCTTCAAGGTTTTCATAAAAAAAATCACGGGCCTGTGGAGTCCCCAGATCAAATATGCACAAAATCATTCTCCATTCTACTTTAAATCACTTGATAACGATTCGAGTGTTCTATTGACTCGTTTTAGTCCACTGAGATCGATTGATTGTAGTGGGCGGAGATGTGTGAAATCGTTCAATTAAGTTTAATGAAGGTTATTTAGCATAACTATAAATTTTACTCTGGATGTCGAAAGTCTGCATGGGCAGGTGGTAATTGGTTAAACATCGCTGAATACCTGAACATTGAGCTTACCAGACTGATGACCTGCTGCTCCTTTTGGACTGTTACATACATCGCCAGGCATCCTGTAAATTTGCCCTATTATTGTTCTAATTGTTACTATGTCCAGTGCGTCGCCACAGAACAACTGCAGGTCACACACAGATGTAATGAGTTATACTCACACCATCCCTCTGTCTCAGGTTACACTATTGCGTGTGATGTGATATACACGTATTACATGCGCAAAGCCAAACAACAGCAACTGCGTTTTTGTGTGATTTTTTTGTACATGTTTTAAAAAAGTGGATAGGGGGTGTGTGGGTGGCTAACTAAGACATTTATGATGATTTCAAATTGAAAAAACCTTTTGGTCTTAATTGCTCATACAGAAATATTTCAGCGTCGTAATGGTTAAATATTGACCCAGCTTTGGCGACGTTGGGCCAACATTGATCCGACCTTGTATGAACGTCGCGTCTATCTTGGGTATTGCTTGACTTCGCGTTGTAGTTTATCTGGAAAATTGAATACGCTTCCAGACTACCCATAAAAGCCTTCTTTTTCTAAAAAAATGGACGGCGTGGAAGCAATTATTTCGACGTATACAATTAACAGTGTAAGTATTCAGAGGTTGAACAATAACTTATTCATTTCATATTCACCGTCTTTATGAGTGCTCGATTATTCACGAGATGTCAACCCAATGCTGGCCTAGTGTTGCCCCACCTTCTTCGACGCTGGCCCAACATCAGGCCAGCATTGGGTGAGCGTCTCGTATTCGAGGGGGGGGGGGATTTATTTGTTACAGACTCAGAAATCCACATGTTATTTCATTGTTTCCGTCACGTTTTTTAATTTTTTGAAATATAATTCATTTACATTTCATATATTTTCTAATTTCATGTTTAATGTTTCTAGTTTAATGTTTCACCAACTGAAATAATTAATCTGCGTACCTTTTGATTTTGTGCTAGTTACGCTGAAGGGCTGATCTATAAAATAAAAAAATATCTGTCGTCAAAAACAACTATATGCATGTCGCCTAGAGGTACTTTTTCGCAAGACCTTTCTCATGTCGTTCATTTCTAGACTGATGAACTCAGTATTGCGGGGAGCCTCCGTGACCGAGAAGTAGCGTGCTCGGCCTCAGACCGCCAGGGCTCGAATTTCGAATCCTGTGTCTGGAGGACAGTGTCATCTCAATCATCTCACCATCCTCAGGAGGTTCTCCTGGCCCAGTTTAGCCTATATGTGCACAAAGGTGGCCTAAAGCCCGATTCATTTCATTGCATTTCTAGGCTGATGATGTGATTTTTTTGTTGCAAAATCAGATAGTACTTGCTATTTCACAATCTGATTGTGTTTTTTTGCTAGACTATTATCATGTCGTTTATTTCTAGGCTGATGAAGTGATGATAAGTGTAACTTTTTTTATAGCAATATCAGATACCACTTGTTATTTGACAATGGGCCTGTGCTTTTTCGCAAAGCCATTCTCATTTCGTTCATTTCTAGTCTGATGAAGTGATGATAAGTGTGATAAATACTATAATATTTTGTTTACTTTACGTGACATTTAGCTGTTCATTGAATTTATGTTAATGTTTTGTATTTTATTGTCCGGTCCTGTTCGCATTGTATATAAACGCTATGTATCTGTGGATAACCCCTCGTCTAGCGCTAAATGCGCTATTCGGGCGATCCAGTTGAAATAAATATGTTTATAATCATATATCTTTGTTGTAATATCAGATACCGCTTGTTATTTGACAACGTGACTTCGGCTGTTTCTTGTCTTTGTGTCACGGTCGTTATTCAAATATCATATTACCCACAACACACGCAATTTCTAGGCAAACACAAGGTACAGAACCAATGTCGAAAGAACGTTGGTCCAGCGTCACAGACATTGGTTCAACACCTCTTGCGTGTTGAGAAACACGATATAAACACGAACGGTTATTTTGACGTAGAAATGAATCATCACATCTCTGATGACTGAAAAATCATCAACTCTAGTGACGTCATTGTCTTGACGACTGCTATGGACTCACTTTGTCCATTTTTGCCGCACGTGTCATATTTTTTTCTTAGTTTCCAAAGAATGAAAAAAAATGTTAAGCATCACAATAATACTAATAAAGACCAATGCTCTATCCTGTGAAACTCAATGACCATGACCTCCTTTGCTTAAACCGAGCTGACTAATACAATGAAGTATGGGGGAAGGGGTCTTATATAACCATGTTTTCACCGAGTGATGTCACTTTGTTTCACGGAATGAAGTATGGGAGAGGGGGTGTTATGTAACCTTGTTTTCATCGGGTGACGTCACTGTGTTTCACAGAATAGTGGGATTCACATTAACCGTGGTGAATAATTTTCGCTGATTTCTCAATAATTTCTTAACCAATTTGTCTTGTAATTTCACAAGCACTATTCTCGAGTGATGCTGCAACCACCCTGAAAGTATCATATAGAAAATAGCGTGTGTAAAATTTCATGATATTGGTTGAAAATTGACTGAGACATGGAGAACAAAGGGTTTTGTCAACTTGAAACCACCATAAATGTCTTAGTTAGGTCTTTCCGCTTCAATTAAATACCTATGTTATGTCATAGGGGAGGGTGGCAAATTAATAAAGGTGAAATAAAAATAAATATCTCGGGAATTTTAAGTGATCATTAGTTGTAAGCTTTTAAATGGTCCACAACTTTTTTCAATGTTATGTTGTTATGTTATGTTGTTATGACTTTTAATAGATGCTTGTTGAGTAATTACATATTTGCATAATCGGCATTCCACAAAAAATGTTGCATAACTATAATCACAATACTACGGGTGACCCAACGCTTGCTTAAAATTAATGTTGGTCCACGATCTGCGACGCTGGCCCAACATTATATCTAACACAATATTAACACAATATTTGGTCGACAGTTGTTTGTGTTTATCTAGCTCAATTAAAGCAGGTCCTTTGGATGACATCAATTTTCGTTTTTAAATCCGTACTGAAGTAGTGTATCCCACGGATCATGTTTTTATTTTTTGCAGAATTTTTATATTTTTACAAATATTTTTAATCAACATTTCTATGAAACCAGAAGTAACCCAAACAAACTATTTGTATACCTGAAGGACGATTGAATGTTTTTACAGCATTGGGCCACATGCTCATGGCATCGGCCCAGCGTTGGGTAGACAATCAGTGCTGCAGGTGTGTCCTCCCGTGTCCTGACTATAAGACACCAATTAGCGGCGACTGGTCTGATCTCATATGTGATGTAAAGTGCTGAATATTGCTGACTTGCTTTGTTTACATGGCAATATACGACCTGGAAATACAGCTATTTCACTCTTTTTCGGTGCTTTAAAATTGTTTTTTGACTTTTTCGTATTTTTAGTTAAGATCAGTAGGCTATATAGCTTCATATAAATTAAATTTTCAAAATTGACAACATTGAAAATGTCTCATCCCAAGGGATCCCTTTAATATGTCTCGTAGTTCGCTCTCGCTATTAAATGAGCTAATGTTGATCATGGTCATTGTTTTTCCATAGTGTGGTTGTGTTGGCTTAAATAGTTGGACTAGTCTAGGCTAGATTGTAATACATATGTCATTAAGTTCATAAAAAACTGCCATTTCAGCCAGTATCTCATATCTTTGTTTCACAGCAAAAATACCACGAAATCGCACTATTTAATGTTTTTTCCAAACTTTTGCGGAGGTCATGCCCTCCCCCGTCTATAGGCCCCTGCTGTTGAAAGTTTTTTTGTTGAAAGTTTCTGTCGTATAAAGACGATCCCCGCACTGAAAGATTTAACATATTTATAATGCATGTAGACCCAAAACATAGGCAAATGAAGCGGAAAGAGGTAACCAAGAAATTCATGATGATTTCAAAGTGAAAAAAATCCTTTGTTCTCTTCGGTTATATAGAAGTATTTCGTCGCTGTAACGAAAAAAATGTTATGCTCCATCACATTAGTTTGAATAGTGCCGAGTTTTCATATATTGTTGATCAATAAAATAATAAAAAACGATGATAGTTCTTAATTTTTGTTTCCATATCAATGTGGTAAATGTCTATATATGCTTAGCTTGACAGCGTCATCGTTGTCGCTGTCTATCCCAAAGGAGTTGTGATAATGATGATGGAGATGACGGAGATTGGGTGATGCTGATAGGCCTGACGCTGCTGCAGCTGTCGTGGATAATGATGACCCTCTCCCTCCTAGAGGTAGCACCCTCACCCGTCCAACAGGCAAACAACATTTACTGTAACTGTTTATTTCTCAAGTTTTCAAATTCATTTATGTATGCTTCATGTACATTTATTACATCTGTTAAAGTGTTTTTTTTTAATAATAGATACAATTTTTATAATTTTTGTGCTGCGCGTTCACCAGTTAGGCTAGATTTAGAGACGAAATTCCCGATTTCTAATTATTGACAACCATGTCAAAAATAGGAAATGCGGGAATTTCGTCTCTATATCTAGCCTAACTGGTGAATCTGCAGCACAAAAATTATCAAAATTTGCAGTTCTAGTCTATGTACATGTTTACATCATATGGTCATATTAGGAACCCGAAATAAAATCACCGATTTTTTGATGATTTTAGCCTGGGCCAGTCCCTTTGAGTAACACCATTTAAACATGTTAAAGATAAAATGTGACATCAATCAGCAATATTTGAAAACAGTTCACCTCCATTTTATCAAATCTGAATAATTTTCACTCACTTGAAATTGTGGATCGCGTCAGCGAGACACAACTTCAAGTGGGTGAAAATTCAGATTGAATAATTTGGCGGTTAAAGGGTTAATGTACCCTCACATATCGTCACCTTGGTATTAAAGGGTCGTATCTGTCACTTACAAAGTGACAGATACGATTGTTTAATACGAAGGTGACGATGTCAGATGCTACAAAATAATGTATCACAAAATGTGTGTGTGCTGCTTGCCTTTGCACATTGGTAGTATGCTCGACTCCGATATAATATGCATTGAAACAATTACCACTGTACAATGTAATAGCATTGTAAGATGTAATATTATTGTTCCGGTAATGTGACTTAAGAGTTAAGGGTGAACCGGAGATGACTTCAAATTAAAAAAATCTTTGTTCTCCATGGTTTATTCAGTGTTGTGAGTGTAATCTACCTTGAATGGTCACGTATGCCCGTTGAAACGACCGTCTACATTGCAGATCTATTTGGATAGTGAGAGTAAAAATGTATACAGACAGACAGACAGATATTTTATTGACAACATAACCAAGGACGAAGCTGTCCAAGCCCGAGTGACCACTTTCCTATGTAGAACAACCAGCAACCAGATAGATGTGTGATAAAAACTGGTCAGAAAGTCGTTTTTGGAAGAATTAATAGAACAAGATGATGGAAATATCTGCAATTTTATTGTGGCATTTAATAAGGGCTCTAGAGTATCATAGTGTTAGCCTTTATACGTGTTGATGGAGAGCGGGATAACGGGAGGCGGACTGCGCCTTCTGTTGTCATGCATGATTAGTCGCCTATTATGTAACTCTACTCAAGGTGGATAGGGGGGGGGGGGGGGAGGTGATGCTAATAGTGGATACTCAAGTTGTGTTTGTATAGCAGTTCTCCTTTGAAAACCACAAAGCAATAATATTGTTATGTGTGCTTGTCTGTCGGCAATATATTTATACCCAGTACAGCAAAGTCACACATTTTAATGTGAACCAAAAGAAAAATACACAAAAACAATACACAATAATTATTTCTTAAAACTTAACACTTTTTTTCTCTAAAACGTTCACAACTACGATTATACGATTTTCGAATATCTTATTTCGATTACAATAATAATTTTCAAAGTAATCGATTCAAAATCGTAATCGGACGATTATGATTACAATCGGCCCCAACGTTACCTTATTTATCTATTTATTACTACTATTTTATATGAAATTTTGCAAACTTTATTTTTCGAAAGAATTCTAAAATCCCTGAAAATTTCGTAAAATTATATAGCGTATTTTAAAAGTTAGATCATAATTTTGATATGTGGTAAATTTAAATTATGACGTCCTTCTGTAAACCCATTGAAATAATTTTAGAATTTAATTACACGTCAAATGGTCTAACTTTTGAAATATTCAATATAATTTTGCAAAATTGTTACCACTGTTAGGATTTGACTAGAAAATGGGTTTTGCAAAATTTCAAGAAATCGGTTCAATCGGCGATAAATAATGCGATCCTGGTTTAATTTGGGTATTATATATCAATGTATTACTACTACCACTGAGACAAGTTCAAACAAATTATTCGTAATTTAAAATGCACAGTTCTACCATAAATTATTCATTAGGAAACACACACGTTCACACCCGGTAATGGATAATCCATCGATAATGGACTTCATTATCTAACCGGAAACACGAGATAATAAACCAATGTTGGTTTAATGTTGGGCCAGCGTCGCCGACGCTGGCCCAACATTAAACCAATATTGGTTCACTGTGGGATGCTTACCGGATGGTAACTCTATTATCTGCACGGGAAGACTGCGTGGGTGTCGTTGTAGCAGGATAGATTCGCGCGGTGCCGTCGCAGGGTGACGAAACTCACGCGCGAGCCTGCCCCGAGCAATATCTAAATGGCTGGAGCGTAGCAAGCGGGGGCAACAGGCACCTTTAAGAGCATCAGATGCAGCCAGAGCATCAGAAACAGAGTGCTCCCTGTGGTTGACACACTGTTTAGAAGACGACATTTAGATCATCTCAAGCAGAGAAGCAAGCAGCCCTCCTGTAATACAACACTACAAAGGTGAGAATTAATATATAATATTAGGCTTAGTACAACTTTTGTAGAGATCCGTGTCATCTACTTCATCTCACCATCCAGGTTCTGTATTTTATTCATACATTTTATCAAACTCATTCATTCATACACTCAGTCATATCACATGTATCATTGCAAAGCTTCTTCCTTTCTAAGTCACTATATAAGCTCGTCCAATCATGCACTTACTTGCCCGTTCCTTATTTTCTTCGTTCATTCATTTTTTCATTCATTCTTTCTTTCGATCATTTATTCATTCATTCATTTATTCGTTCTTCCTTTTGTTGGTTCGTTTGTTAGTTAGTACGTTCGCTCTTTCATTCATTCTTTCTTTCCTTCGTTCATTCATTCATTCATTCTTTTATTTTATTTATTTATTTAAAAAAAATCATTCAACCATTCATTCAGTCATTCATTTTATTTATTTATTTATTAAACTATAATTCATTCATTTTTTTAATTATTCATTCATTTATTCATTCATTCATTCATTCATTCATTCATTCATTTATTCATTCGTTCGTCCGTTCATCTGTTCGTTCAATCGCTCATTTATTCTTTCATTTATTTAATAATTCATTCATTAAATCATTCATTCATTCATTCATTCATTCATTCATTCATTCATTCATTCATTCAATTATTCATTAATTCATTCATTCATTCATTCATTCATTCATTCATTCATTCATTCATTTTTCATTCAATCATTCATACATACATTCATTCATTCATTCATTCATTCATTCATTCATTCATTCATTCATTCATTCATTCATTCATTCATTCATTCATTCATTCATTCATTCATTCATTTATTCATTCATTCATTCATTCACTTATTCATTCATATATTCATTCATATATTCATTCAGTTAAGTATTAGGCCTCTATTTCGGTCCAGCTTTGACGTATTAGCTCATGATTGAAGCAATATTGTGTCGACGTCTGTCTGAAAAACGTGCAGTGCTGAGAAATCGTCCCCTAGGATTCAGAATGTGCAACGTATCACTCATTGGAGTGACACATCGTCCTCCTAGCATTCACTCATTGGAGTGGCAAATACGACACACTGGCTGCTAGAATTTTATTTGTTAAATAAAACATTTGAAAATTGAATGTGATTTTCTACAGCTTAGCATGTATGTGCACAGAGGTGGCCTGAAATCCCATTTATTTCATTTCATTTTTATGCATTTGTATGTGACCTACAATAGAAAAGTTTATCTAAATCTTTATAGGGTAACCTTTTAAGCGTTACGCCCGACTATGGTTATTTTTAATCCGTTTTATTAGCATGGTAAATCACAGTAATTGGGAGTGAAATCTGTGTTTAAACATCAGGATTTGCAAATGTTTGGTCTTGCTGTAGAGTTGATGATGCTGGACTATAGAGGATCTTCTGTGATGCTGACTGGACTGCTGCTGCAGCTGGCCTGGCTCCTAGTGACCTTCTCCATTCCAGAGGTCACACCCTCTCCCATCAGCCCTCAGCAAGACGAATTCAACATACAATCATACGGACAAGGTCAGTATAACCTCGCCGCCCAAAATATTTTGACAAAGAGACACTGACATGCAAGGACAAACAGCAGTAACTGCTTACTTTTCAAGTGAGCAGTTACTTCTGCTTGTCCTTGCATGTCAGTATAGTCAATAAAGTTTGTCTTAGGGGGACTTAAAGATAAAAAAAAATGTTAGATAGCATTCACCCCACCCACCTTGGCTATATCCTAAAAGATAACACGAACACACAACTGTGAATTTGACATTGACTGATTTATAGATAATATATAGAGTCTTCTGTACATTTACACATTTCTCTTTCTTTTTTTAATATCACGACCCTTTTGACGGGAATATAGATTCAGACTTCGGAAAAACTCTATATCAGAGTCTTTTTGACGACATATTGATACATTTCACTTTTGCTGCATTCTCTTTTGCTGCATGTTTATCCAACTTGGCCATTATTGATTTTCATTAATTACGAGGCTTCTGATATTTATTTTTTTTGCAGGGGGGGATTATTTATTTCTTTAAGACCCCTTATACAACAAGAATTGGAAATGTTTGGTCTCTAATTAAACACGTGTTATTGTTTTTTTTATTCATAATTGTTATTCTTTTTAGCCCTCTTAAATGTGTGGGTCGACGTCTCGAGAAGTAGCTCCCAGTCCACAACATTTCAAGTGGTTTTAGCTGGCGCCCAGAAAGCAAAAGATGACGCCCTTCTCTTTTATTTCTCGATGTAGCCACATCAACGAATTTTCCATAGAAACTATATTTATTTTCATAGCAATTATGCAAATGATTCCCAAAATAACAACGCTATTTCCTTAGGAATAGAGTCAGATTCTGACGTACCTCCCGGTACGCTAAAACTAGAAAAATACCAGTTTTAAGTTACCTCCCCTAGTTTCAGATTACCCCCGAGGGTACGTTGAAACTAGTTTCAAAGTATCCCCCGCTATTTTAAAACTAAAAAAAATCCACGTTTAGTCCACCCCACCCGTTTAGAGTGGAGTGGACTAAACG
Organism: Flabesymbios commensalis; assembly: GCA_964017125.1. Taxonomy (NCBI): domain Eukaryota; kingdom Metazoa; phylum Annelida; class Polychaeta; order Terebellida; family Flabelligeridae; genus Flabesymbios; species Flabesymbios commensalis. Next base: position 11,967,420 of record OZ024909.1, read on the forward strand.
TGGACTACACTACACGCCAAATATGATTATTGTTGACATTTATAGTAACGATATACCTATATCAAAGCTGGCTAGCCACGATTCGCTGAGTAAGCGGTGTGCGACCGTTAGTCAAAAGGCCATTAGTCAGAAGGCCTATTAGTCAGAAAATCAGTAAGGATTATTAGTCAGAAGGCCCGTTGTCAGAAAGCCAGATAATTACTTCATCAGAGTCATCTCATTTGTTGATAACCTAATGACCAATTATTCGTCTTTATTTATTTACTTGTGTTGGTAACAACATCTACCATTTTTATACGGGTTTCAATGATAATATGCTACTCATTATGTTTTCAACCTAATGTTACTGACGTAATTTGTAGCTTTAAATGAATAAAAAATACACATAATAATTGGATCAAGATCGGTGGTTATTGCCAAGCTGCCTGTAAATAACAGTAAATTGTTTGCTTAGAGCCAGGGCAGCCGTGGGCTACATATAAGAACAAGATGATAGAATACTAACAATAATTGCATATCGCAGGCAGCAATGTACACTCCATGTCTTTGAACTGTTTGGAACAATGTAAATATGCCCAAGCAAGATGACTAACATACTGCTTCAAACGCGAGTAGGCCCTACCTGAATTTGACACTTGCTGCGAAAATATGTCGATATAACAAGATACTCATCACAGATTATAATGGGACTCAAAGTCTGCACTGGCCTTAATTAGCACGGTAATTATATATACTGCAATCACATTCTATAAGCGTTCTCTCGTGCTTAGGTAAACTTCCCTTTCTCGAATATGAATCAAGCTTTTCCACACAAAAGAGTCGACTAAACAATGCTAGTTATCAGAATATTTGGACTAACAATTTATTATTTAATGATACATTATCAACGCTTGACATATTTTTTCTCATGAGACACTTTTCACATCTATTTCTGTAAAGTTTTTACTTTCAGTTGTGCAATATGTTTGAGTATAATGTAAAAAATAGTTTTCTTTATTAGAAGAAAACATTATTACATTTTTCACATTATAATTTTCATTGCTTTTTTTCCCCCTCAAACTATTTATTACGCTACCGATATTTTTGAAAAGCACGTTGACTCTATCAGCATTTTTTTAAGTCTTTTTTTTATGCACAACTCTCAACAAGTTTTTATTGATAGCTGGACAACAAAGGTTTTATTATTGATATGTTACCAAGCGAACACAAGCCGTCGACCCGGTACTGACCCATGCCTGCCCCGTGTCGCACACAGGGGGACACAGATCAGAACAGCTTTCCACTGGGCCACCACAAACCAGCAATGCAAGGACAAGTCACAAAACCCGTACCGCTTGGTTGCGCGTTCAGCGCCCCAGATGGTGAGCAGCATCATCTTGCCTCGCAAAGCTCGTCACACCCGAGGTCGCTGTGTGACCGGTCGGACGCCAGGTCTTCGCTAGGTTACCAGAATCTAGCAAAGACTTGACGCCCACCCAATGCCGCCCCGCCGTCGGTCGAGCGATGCAGACGGTGGGCAACAGCAAAAACACAGAATAACCGTCTCGTCCACTCCTAAAAATAATGTGTCACAATGTTATATAGTAGGCCACTTTACAGCATTTCTAGCACGTCCTACCACTGGTTATGCCATACCTGTATTTACCCTTTCTTGTCTGCTATTACACGTTTTATTTTTGCTACTTTGCGTAAATAATAACGAGGGCTTGATTTGTTGACAGTTATTCATTAATTTTACATCTATATAATCTTTTGGTCACAAATATTATTTTACACATTTTAATTTTGCAAGTCCTCAGCAGAGCATCGTAATTGGCTAGGGTATTTTGTGCAATATTTGATTTCACCATTATCAATATATTATGTATTTTAATACATTCCCAAAAGAAATGTAACTGTGTTCCAACAGCTTCATTACAAAAAGTACAAAGATTTTTCTTCTTAATTTCCCACTGACAATAAATTGTTGCTAAGACATTATAAACAGCTTTGTATTGGAAGTCCATAGTTTTAATGTCATGCGACATTTTAAAAATTATCTTAAATACATTTTTGCAGTTTATGTTCATACCTGGTAACAATTTCATTATTCATGGCTTATTGTCTATGGTTGTGACATTTTGATTTAATTATATATGTATATCCGTGCTATTTGCTAAACAAATTGGTCTTCTTTGATCTAAAGCTAGATCAGGGGATTTCGCTTTCTTAAAATTAAAAGTTTTTCGAATGGCGGATTGGCATGGCATATTTATAAGTTGCCTTAGAGTTAAAAGGGTTTTAACTTTGGGGATTGAAGTGTCTCCAAAATGGCTCAGTGTCATGTGATAAAAATATAAAATATAAAAATTGTTATCATTGAAAGTTAACTGATAAAATTGAAGAGGGGGGTAATTGGAAATAGAAAGGTAACCTCAGGGGGTGGGGGGGGGGAGACTAATCTGAAACTGTTACACCGAACTGAAAGGGTAAATTTTGCACTGATCATCATAACATTGTGTTGTCCATAGCAAATATTGAAAATTGTGTCCATATACTTATATTTTATGAAAAATTTGTAATAACTTGAATAAGCTCGCTTCGTGTGACTTGTGACACAAAGATGGCCGATTTTTCTAGCTGACTGATTAGCAAATCTGTGATTAATGGATTTGATGAATTTACAGGGCTATTCCTATAACAGCTTCATATACTATTGATGTTCTTCTGGTCTATGCATGAAATGATAACACTAACAACATAATGCTAGTTCTGCTTTTCTGGCGAATATAGAAGGGGAAATAACATTTTTTCAACTAGACCAAACAAATGCGTAAAAAAAAATCCCTTAAAGCGCTGAAATCATCATAAATGTCTTGGTTAGCTTTTGCCGCTTCATTTGAATACCTATGTTATGGGTCTATAATCATTATACATATTTTACTCTTTCAGTGCGGGAATCAAAATATGACGACCCATCTAGCCCTCAATGTTTTGGTATTGCTTCGCATAGAGTATTAAATTAAGTATTACGTGGAAATCTATGTTTAATATGTTGTTTATTTTCTGCCCAGATGACACACAGTTATTTGAGGAGATGAAGAGAGGAGGATTTAGGCCGATACCCTTTCCCTGTAACGGTTATGACAACATCCCTCGCTGCCTGAATAACGGTAGAGGACCCCGTAAGACGTGGACCAAGCAGGGCCGCTTCTGTGTGTGTCTGTGCCCCCCTAAATGGATCGGGCCAGAATGCGGGTATGCGGCAAACAGTCTCCCCGGCCGGCGGTCCGCATTCCCCTGGAATTAACATTCAGCAAGATAGAGGGAGACAGCCGTCTATTGTCACGTGATTTATCTGAACATATTGCCAATTTGTATATTATTTATCATCGTTTTATATTGTCATTATTTAAATGTGCTATTTACTGAACAAATCATTATTGTATCTGCAACGTCTCAGGTCATTTAAGCAGGTATGGACCTTTAACCCCTAAAGCGCTAAAATATTTTGTAAGAACCATAAAAACCAAAGAGTTCTTTCAATTTGAAACCATCATAAATGTCTTAGTTAGCGCTTTCCGCTTCATTTGAATACCTATGTTATGGGTCTAAGACCAGTATAAATATGTTTACTCTGACAGTGCGGAGATCGACTCTAGACGTCGGAATCTGACGTCTACAGACGTCAGATTCTGACAACTAATGTCGATCCGCGCGCTGTAAGGGATAATCAACAATGATATAACTTATTATTTTAATTCAGGCTAAGTCAATGCTGCAAACATTATGCAAATTGTATTTGAAAGGTGTGATTTTATCGTAGCTGTGTCATTAAATAATTTTAAAAAGCTGTAAAATCGCTGCTAGTGCGAATGTCTTAGCTTATATTGACGACGTCTTATCTTAGTATTTGCAGGACTAATTTGTTTCCTATTAAAACTTTAGGTGCTATTTTGCTGAATAAAATGAACTACATGTAATTATTCCGTATTTGTATTGTTTTATTTACTTATAGAATTGCATAATTTATTTTCTGTAACCCTGGATATCTAAAAGAGTAACCACACAAAAAAAAAGATAACTACAAAACCTATACGTTGGTTATATGCAAATAATTACTACCATTTATTTAAAGTTGAGATATATGTCATTTAAAACTAAAAAGTAATAATTTTAACATCGTTCTAACATAATCTATGATTGATATATGTAGCAGCAGCTCCGTTTGTTTTAGCTGTTGTGGTCTTATTTCTCAAAACCTACATGATTATATATCTAGTTTCCTTAAACCTATTCTGTGAAACGCATTGAAGTCAGCGGAAACCCATTTGAATGGCTACTGCGGCGAAAAGAATAAGTAAGTCCCTCTCTCCCATACTTTATTGTATTATATTGCTAGGTCAAAACATCAGAGGTCAAGGCTATCGAGTTTAACATAACTTTTAAACAATATATCTATCAAGGCGACACCTGGTGAATACAGTATTATTCAAACTAGAGAGAGCCACCTGGTGAGTACGATAAATTTAAGCAAAAGAGAGCCACCTGGTGAATATAATATTTTGTAAACTGAAGGGCCACCTGGTGAATACAGAATTTATTAAAACATACACTAACCTAGTAGTGACTTCGCATTTGTATTTTATATTTATTTCTAAAAGCTACTAGTTTGAGTAGGCCCTATAATGCAATTTCTGCTGATCGCGTAATGTCTTGTGTGTGGCAACTGTGCTACTGAGGGCAAGATAATGTGTATGTTGACTAATACCGCTACCATGTGTTCATGCATAATAAATAGGAATCCATCAGATTATTAACACATTACATATCAGCTTTTAAACCTGTTACAGATAAAAAGTGACATTAATCAGCAAGTTTTGAAATTTGTTGATCTTTATTTTGTCAAATCTGAATAATTTTCACTCTCTTGAAGTTGTGGATCGCGTCAGCGAGACACAACTTGAAGTGAGTAAAAATTCCAATTGAATAATTTGACGGTTAAAGGGTTAACCCTCACAGCATTGACATATGATTATATGAACCAAAGAGACAAAAGGATGGTTTTTTTCAATTTGAAAGCATCATAAATGGCTTAGTTAGCTCTACCCTATGATTACCTATGTTACGTAGTTAGCTAACGCAACCATCCACAACGTGTTACGGAGCATAGCGGAGAGCGAGATCCTTCTAACTAATATTTTGGGTCTACGGCCATTATGACTATTTTACTCTTTCAGCGGCTATAGACATCAGATTCTGACTGAAAGAGCTAAAAGCCATATACATTATGAACGTTAATGTTTTACCAACTTGAAGTTGTGTCTCCCTACCGCGACCCAAAAATTGAGAAACGATGTCCCAGCGTTGACAGGGGGGAAACATGATATTTCTATGAAAACCTGTAGGCCCTCCCAATCAGGGATTGAACCCACACGAGTGGCAGCAGTTATTGAAAAGCGCCACGCTCTAATAATTGCGCCATATCTTGCGAATTTTATAAATTAGGCCTGAAACAGGCCTGTTGCTTGATATTTCCCCAACAATATGGAATTATAGATTACCGGTAGTAATATATTTTATGGTGTTGGGATTCTATGAGAACAGGTGATGGATCTGTCATTTTAGATATCTGAAAAAATAAATTTGGGACCAAAATGTAGGCCTAACAGGGGCTTTTCTATTTGATTAGCCAAAGCGAAGATGGGGGGGGGGGGGGCGTTGTAGGCCTAGACTATGTCTTTAATATTATGGTGTGTCACATTGGAGTGTAGCTATGGACGAAAGTGGTGAAATCGGCCCTTAGAATGTTGGCATTATACATGTGTTTCAGTGGGACTGGCACTTGGGGTGGTGAGACATGCATGTGTTTGGAGGATATTGATTCAGGGTTAAAATTATCCACTACGACCTTTCTGTTGTTTAATGTAAAGAAAAAGTGTTTAGTCTATGTTTAGTTGTATTCTCATCGTCGATGCAATAAATTAGACTGAAGACTTTTGAATAATATACACATAATGGATGAATGCATGTGACAAATGAGAGATAGGATGGCGTGTTTTGGGGGGTAATTCATAGATAGCATGCTTTCCTATGGTAATTGACTGGTTGTCCATCCTGATATGGAGCTTAGATGAGGGTTGAAATGATCTTAAGAAATATAATAAGAAAGATACCAAGACATAATCACGGAAGACATTAAATCACATAAAATCACAAAATGCAAAGAACAAATCCAAATTGAGTGTAAACAAACCCGTTTTTGTTTGATTTTGCGACTTTTTTCAAATATGCAAATTAGCACATTTTAAGGGTCTAAATCGATAGGGGTGTTCCTCTTATGTGATCAAGGTTATCATTAACAGCTCCACCATATGAGATTCTACATAAAAATGAAAGACACACAAGTATGTTTATTATAGCGAGCGGACTCGCGAGCTGGGGACCAAAGGCTCTTACAGCAACGGGCGTCGGCAAGGAGAGACCAAAAATCTATTTTTTTCAGTGTTAGATCGAATATTTCGTTGTCTGTGTTCATGGGCGCTGACATCTTGTTTCCTGATTAGTATTCTTGAGGTCAAAGTTCAGCCATTGGCACACAAGTAGAAAGGCATTTTATGGGATCTTTCCTTGATTATCGGTTATGTCTCACTTCCTGTTTTTTTGTGATGTTTGTTGTGAATGTGAGCACCACCTAGCAAGTAGAACAATTCCCTGCGAAAACATTTCCCTTACGTAAAACCAAACTCACGGACAGTTTATTTAGTCTGGTTAAAGAACATACTTAGACGACATCTAAAAATGTGCTTTCGTTTTTAATTTTTTAAACAATGACGATGTAGATAACAATACAATTCTGTAAATAGTAGTGTAATCTAACTCGGTGTTGCAGACCCCCAATGCTATGTTTGTTTGCTTGTTTGTTTGGCTTAGACTTTAGCTAGCACGCAAGTGGGCCGCCTGAGCCTTCCGACAATATATGGATCGCTCAACACACTGCGGCAGGGCCTGCCATTTGAAGAACTATTTGATTTGTTCATAATAATAGTAGGTAGTCTAGCCTACACGTTATCCTAACGTTACATTGCCTTATACTTATAGCCTATATCATTACATGATCCCCTACTTTAGTTCATAATAATTTCCGCTCGCTTTTTAGGCATGCCTATTCATATTATTTATAACACGATGTCTGACTCTAATTGTTTAAAATATGAGCTCTATGCCAGCAGTTTCTGCACATCAATGGTATACCAATGTATACGGTGGTAGAGATACTTTCCAGAGATGTAGGCCCACCTTCATTCACCAGGTGACTCTGGCCTGATTTAATTGGCCGACTCACCAGATGTCGCCTTGTAATCATACTATGTCTTGCAGACTTTCTCGACAGCACTACGTTTCTTGGTAAAAGCTTTGATTAAAATATCCTAATGTATACTTGAACAATCGAAATATTAAAAGCAAAGCAAAATTATCGTTGTCGTCTTTAAAATAATGACACTTAAGTTTCTATGATCACAATATGTGAATAATATATAGGCCTACGTGAAAGTGAGTTCGTTAGTCATAAATAATGTGTTTTAATCATAAAGGTAAAGGCAAAGTTTTATAGTCTGATATATGACTAACGAACTCAATTTCACGTAGGCCTATATATTATTCACATATTGTGAGCATAGTAAATTATATGTCATTATTTTAAGGATGACAACGACATTAATGTCAAGTCTGAAGACTCGTCAGCCGATTTTGCAATTTACCCCTGGTCACTGGATCTGTTCGTTCGTGTGCCATTTCAACTCTACGGAGAACACACAGTCCTGCAGCCAGTTCGGCGCATTGAACTTATCGTACACATTTCCATCTCTGTCCTACAAAGCTACTCATTTACACAAAGTGAAGCAAGTGAGGGCAAAGTGCCTTGCCCAAGGACATAACATCAAAACAATGTCCCAATATTCAGAGGAGAGAAACATGATATGGACGGATGCCTATATTTTTTATTGACGACAGGACGTCTGTACAGACGTATGCGCCATTAAAATAATAATGGTAATATAGTGGTTATATGTATATGTTCAAAGAAAAATCAGTAAAATGCACAATGTGTACAAGCACAGGCAGCAATCTGTAAAAGCAAAACGAAATATTTATTCTCAAATTAAAAATGTGAATCAATGGGATTTGCATTTATACATAAATAATATATATTTTTTATTGACTATACACGTATCCGCGTTTGGCTACATTTCTTAAAACACTACGTGCACTATATCACTTTTTTAACAAGACATGTTCACAAAACGCAAATGTATTTTCCCCTGAAAAAATGTGTTTACATCAATTGTCAACCGATAGTAAACATATGACATAAATCCAACAGATCTCTAGCATTTGTTGATGATTATAATATGGAATATTGATGTATTTTACAGTAAATAAAGTTGATTTGATTTGATTTGTTTTTATAACAGCGAATTTACAAATGAGTGCGAAATAAAAAGTAAAAAAGGTCAAATTTACTAAATATTTGAAATACAACATTAACCTGATATCATATCGGTGCAACATGGCAGTAAAAACAACAACAACCACAACAACAAATACCCGCGAGAGTAAACCTTATCCTGCTAAGTTTATTTATTTAAATTTTCAATCAATTGAAGTTGTGTCTCGCTACCGCGATCCACAACCTCAAGTGATTGAAAATTACTCATATTTGTTTAATTTGAGACCAAACATTGACAAATCTTGATGTTTAAAAACCCATTTCGTTCCAATATCAGTGATTTGATCATCTGTAGTCGGATTCACATTTACCGTGGTTAATGAATTTCGCCGATTTCTCAGTCAATTCTCAGCTGCTTTTCATGAAATTTTACACACCCTATTTTCCATTCATGACGTGACTACCCTGATAGTTTCGCCATGTTTTGATAAGCATTTAAGAAGTTAAACCATTTGACATGTAGTAAATAAATAAAAATGTTGCCCTTTATAAACCCATAAGCTTCGTTTTAGCATTTTATTACGTGTCAAATGGTCTAACTTCTAAAATACTTTTCAAAACTTCGCTAAATTTTTCAGAGTAGTCATGACATGAATGGAAAATAGTGTGTGTAAAATTTCATGAAAATTGGTTGAGAATTGACTGAGAAATCGGCGAAATTCAATAATCCTGGTAGATGAATTGAATGTGAATCTGACTATATATGCATATGTAGTCGCGCTTACCGCTAAGCGCGACTATTGTCGTTTTTAAACTGTTTTAATAACAGTTTAAATAACAGTGATATGGAGTGAAATGTGTGTTTGAACATCACAATGTACAAATGTTTGGTCCCAAGTTAAAAACAATATCTGTGAAACGCAGGGACATCACTCGGTGAAAACAAGGTTATATTACACCCCCTCCCCCATACTTGATTCTGTGAAACGCAGTGACGTCACTCGGTGAAAACACGGCTATATAAGACTCCCTCCCCCATACTTCATTGTATTAGCCAGCTCGGTGAAAACAAAGGAGGTCAAGGTCATTGAGTTTCAAAGAATGTGTAATTTTCACTCATAGTCAGGGCCCATTTTTCAAAAAGAGGCATTCTGAAAGTTTGAAAGGCATTTCTTAGTAGAATTTGTAATGTAGTTGTTTTCACACAAATTGGATATGCTGATTCCAAATCTGCCCCATGCCAAGCTCTATTTTCAGTTTTTCCCTTTCAAAATTGCAAAACAAAATGGCCGCCTAAAGAGCAGATAAAGTCTCAATTATCATGATTATACATCACGTCTGGGTGCACATTGGACACGCAAACTTGACTTTCAAGTTCAAAATAAAATTTTTGTTTTGGGGAATTTCATGTTCTAAGACCTGGTAAACTATCACGTAAAAAATCCAAAATGGCCGCCAATAATACAGAAAGTACCACAATGGTTTTCTAAAAGACATAGAAAGTTGTTTTTGGTGGCTTAATATAGGTTTCTAATACCAATAAATCTAGTACAATAAAATATTTTCGGCGCTTAGATGATTTTCTGATACAAAAAAAATACACGGCATCAAAAAACTCAGTTTCCATGTTACATGTAGTTACGAGGAATGCAAAAATATGACTATTTAAAAACAACACATTAACTATGAGGAAATTTCACAAAAATAGCATGTGTTACTTTCATCACTGTAGCTACATAGGCCTGCTGTGTATATCTCAGATTTGCATGAATGCCATCATCTTGCATAATGATAATGCTAGAATAGTCACCCTCATCAATATATTGATCATATATTTGTGCGGCTTCGGAATTGATGTAGCGACCTCTTGATAGGACGCCATTGGCTACTTTCCCGTGGTCCTAATTCACACTTAATCAAACTAAATGTGATAGTTCTTCAGGTTGAGCAGGAAGCTTTTACACGAGGACTAGTTGCAGTTGTCCATCAATGAAACTCCAACCATAATCTCACAGATGTTTATAATATTGTTATCTAGCCAGAGCTGTATTTATTGCTAAACATGCCTAAAATACAACGGAAACAATATATCCACTTTTTGTGGCAGGGGTTATTGACGAAGAGGATACATTGAAATACTCCAATTGGCTTAAGTTCTAGTTCTGGATGTTTATAAATTAATTTAAATTGTCCTTTAGAATTGATGTACTGGTGTTGTGGAAGCCATTGAGACGGTTGAATGGTACGGTAAATATCACCAGTTCTAGGTTTACACTGCTAGGCATTGCTATGATGAGAACGTTTCGAAAGCAGAATGAGCAAGTTTATATCAGTTCCTACGACTATCACATTGTCAGCATCTGACAGTTTGATTGCCGTAATAACATTTAACGTCCCATCATGTACCTCAGTATTGTTCATACTTAAATACCAGTGTTCATTAAATAGTTGAATGGCATTGTTCTTTACCAAAAGTTGTGAATTTGAACATTGATCTGAAACTATATTGCCCTCCTCCCTGATTCTGTACATTATATTTATATATTCATCTGAGATAACATAGCAGGGTGCATGGAAATGTTTTTTGATGTAGGATACATGTGTCTTGCATAGATTATTAGATGGTCAATGTTTATTACAAAAGACTATAATAGATAAGTAATAAATACTCTGTATGAATGATATTTAACCCTTTCAAGCCTGAGTTTACCATTGTCATCTTCATCCACTACAAGCCGCGAATTGCTGTCGCAATTTTTGGTGGATGAAGGTGATTTGAAGTGGGTGAAAAATTAAAGAAAATTGCCATGTATTGGTAAACCCGTTTCATGGAATTTTTAATTCTAAAACCCCTTGTTGTCATGGTTGTAGGAAAATAAGTCCGTTTTCAGGGATGTAAAATGATGCTTTAATGCATCGTTATGGCCTAAAGGGTTAATCTACTATGTCTGGAGGAGACATATAGTTATTAGGGACCTAACTGTCTTCACGTCCATCATATGATTTCATCACTTATTATGGTAAGACTTATTGTCTTTAACATTGATACCTCTTCTTGAAAAATAGGGTGGTAGCTCCCATACCTCTGCAAGACACAACTGAACCTGTTGGGTTGTTGTATATTATGTGAAAGGGAGAGCTTATATCTGATTAGAAGCATGCATGACCAGAACCTACTGATTCCTGATACATTCTCCCATATCACGACAACATCCAGAAAGTTTCTGTATTTTATGTTGATCTTCATAAAAACATCCTAATGGTGCTACGAACGGTATTATTGCCCCAGTTAGCGCATATTTTGCGTCATATCTTGTTACAATAGTGTACCCAATAATCTTTGGTGACTTGTTTATGACCCTCTATAGCATTTAGTTGTCAAGACTAGGATAGTTACTCACACCTTCTGAAGATGGTGTATGTTCATAGTGAATTTATAAAATAAATTCATCGTCAGTATTTTCAACATTACCCTAGCGTGTCATAAACCAACAATCTTATGTACATAAAACATATATAAATCTACTTCTGCACCCAATTACAGATTTCCGATATCGTGTAACTGTATTTTAACATAGTTATTGATGGTAATATCATAAATCTCATTCAAGTTAGGGGAGTAGAAATATGTGTAGCCTACATTACGGCTTTGTGTGCATCTCGGAGCCGATGGTTGGGACTTGCTTCGTTCAATTATGTCTGAAAACTGTTATCAGCGCATTACCAGGCGTTTGTACGGTATCTATTCTGATCAAAAATATAAAAATTAGGATGATACGATTATAATGATTATGTTAATTGTCAATCCGATTGAGAAACATAATTTTTATGTGATGTGCCCGTTTTAACCAGCACAATATACCTAGTTACTAGAATCATAAATTATTCAATTTAAA
>OZ024909.1:11987246-11994746 GCA_964017125.1 Flabesymbios commensalis
ACGTCTATAGACGTCAGATTCAGATATAAGGTCTCACCACATCAATTCATTCGCGTATATCATTATAAAGTTTAAGAATAAGAAAAGTACTCCCTTAGCAGAAGATCCTGTGGCGAATATTACAGATATATCACTTTGATACCAATTTAAATCAATTCTGTGATGTTTTGTTGTAGCAAAAGCATCGAAGTTATGAAAGATAAAGGTAACGAGAAGTCCTTGCGCTGCTGTAACAAGACTCTTCTATAAAACGAGGTAAAAATTTTTCTAAGAACGCTCAGGGGAGAGTGGGGCATGAGCTTATTCGTGGCTTGAATAACAGAAAAGCAAGCAGTTTCACATGCCTTTTTTAGTTTGTATATTGAAAGAGAACAGATGGATGGTTAAAATGATATATAGGGTTTTTCACATTTCCTCATTTTAGGAGTGCTGGGAGGCCTGAGCGTATGGGTCATAATACATGTAAGGCTATGGGACGGGTATTATGTGTGGTGAGACGTTAAGGTTATATAGTTCCCGTAAACACATTTTCGCATATGGCAAATTTTATTGCTACTATGCCATTCATTTTGCTCATTTATTATCACCAGGCAGCCAATGCAGCAAAAACATATCACATAGACATGTTTTCTAGCGGAATGTAACGAAACTAAGTTGAGAACGTTCAAGTATGGCACATCTACCAAGCATTCATCCAACTGAAACAGTTTTAAGTTGGTTCAGCTACTTCCCTGTGTTGATTTTCTTGTCCTTTGGTATTTAAACATCTTTTGTTTGTATGTAAAAGGTCCGCACATCACTATTCTAAAGAAATGAAATCATGTATAGCTTAATTTCAAGACAAATCTCTGAAAAAATAGACTATTCTATACAGAAATGGAAATTAATGTTATACAGAAAAACAGCTAATTTATCGAGATCTTTTAAAAAGCAGGAGTTGCGTTTGTGTGCCTTCTGCCCATCGGAATGAGACAAGGTCTCTTTTTTTTCAGAATACAATATATTTTCTAGATCACTCAAAAAAAATATTCCTTTAAAATGTTTCTTTTCCTTAAGGTCTCACCACACAAATGCATTCGCGCATATCATTATCAAGTTTAGGAATAAGAGCGTTATCGCATTGAATGAGGTAGTATAGTAGTAATATTAGTAGAAGTAGTAGTAGTAGTATTAGTAGTAGTAGTAGTAGTAGTAGTAGTAGTAGTAGTAGTAGTAGTAGTAGTAGTAGTAGAAGAAGTAGTAGTAGTAGTAGTAGTAGTAGTAGTAGTAGTAGTAGCAGTAGTAGTAGTAGTAGTAGTAGTAGTAGAAGTAGTAGTAGTAGTAGTAGTAATAGTAGTAGTAGTAGTACTAGTAGTAGTAATCGTCGTCGTCGTAGCAGTAGTAGGAGTAGTAGTAGTAATAATAATAATAATACTAGTAGTAGTAGTAGTTGTTGTTGTAGTAGTAGTAGTAGTAGTAGTAGTAGTAGTAGTTGTTGTAGTAGTAGTATTACTAGGGGATTTACGCCCAGTCTGCCGGAGACTTGGGTTTCGCTATGCAATTTAATAATGGAACACCTGTGACGTATCGCACATCTCTACTCTCATCGGATTGGATAGTCCCCAGAAAAGGCCTAACAATAGTTGAGAGTAGCTCTATTTATCCCACCCGAGAAAAACAAAGTCACACACTCTTTCAGTGCGGGTACCGTCTTTATACCTCAAAAAACCTCAGATTCTGACGTCTAAAGACGATCCCCGTAGGAAAGACCAACACATTTAGAAAGATGGTCGCACACCAAGTGGACAAAGAATAATGAGTGAGGCAGTTGTGAGTGACATCACAGCAAACTCGATAATATGAACAGAAGCTGGCTTATAGTCGGTAATTCGACTACGACGTCGACTCAACATTAAGCCAGCATTAGGTCAACGCCTGGTGTTTGTTGTGACTGACCAGTCAATCAGCCATCCATCCACGAGTGGAGGCTGTATCCTAGCAACACACAGAAAACACCAGACGTTGAACAAATGTTGATTTCATGTTTGCCCACCGTCTACGACGCTGGACCAACATTAAACCAGCATTGGCTCAACGTCTCGGGTTTGCTGGGATACGTTGAATCAATGTTGTTTTAATGTTGGCCCACCGTCTGTGACGCTGGGCCAACATTAAACCAACATTGGTTCTACGCCTCGTGCTTGCTGGGTCGTGATGTCATGAATCATTTTAGCATGCACTGCATAGACTGTCTGGACATGGCAGATATAGTTGACTTGTGACCTCAGACATTGTTTGTGCCTCATCTGTCCCTCATTGAGGTCGCCGTGAGGTCCCCGCTCCCATCAGGGAACACGGCGGCAAGCGCTGCCCGAATTTCACTCACGAACTGTTTAGAAAATTGAAGTCTGGGAAGCGGTGAATTGCTCGGGAGAGCGTGCTGGACCAATTAGGGTTGTCTGGTATGGACAGGGGGACGGCCAGTTTGTGGTGTAATCGTCCGTGGTCTTCAGGGGGGTAGGGGGGGGGGGGGGAGCCCTGGAAAAACAAGACACATTCACTGAACAAATAATCAATCACGCCGTTTGTCTGAATTTTAATATTTCTAATTGTAACAGAACTTTTCGATCATTTGTCGGGGAATACGCTAGAAATTTGAACGCTAAAAATAAATAAATACTGAAAAAATTAAAGATTAAGATCAGTCATTAGAATTCAAAAGTCAAAAAGTTATAGGTGTGTAAAGGCTTGCAAACCTAATCCTAAAACAATATTATATATATATATATATATATGAAAGGTAAAGGAGCAAGTTTAGAGTCTGATATCAAGTCTGAAGACCTATCATCTGATTTTACATTTTACCCCCTGGTCACTGGACCTGTTCATTCGTGTGCCATTTCAACTCTACGGAGAGCATACAATCCTGCAGCCATTTCGGCGCATTGGATTTTTCGTACACATTGCCATCTCTGTCCTACCAGGTACTCATTTTCACCTAAGTCAAGTGAAGCATTTGAGGATGAAGTGCCTTGCCCAAGGACACAACATCGAAACAATGTCCCAAGATTGAGAGAGGAGAAATATGCAATTTCTCTGAAAATCCTGCACACAGCGGGGTGCGAGACCTCAAGGCAGGCAGCGACATTGGCAAGCGCCACGCTCTAACCATTGCGCCATGTCCCTCCATAAATGGTTCTAGCTCCACAATGGTTAAGTCTAAGACCACCGATGTTGACTGTGGTTTCAGTGGCAATTGGCAGTTGTGTTTACAGAAGTGAAAAATATCCTAACCTTTCACGCGCTGAAATAATTTGTTTGTTTTTTTAATTTGAAATCACCATAAATGTCTTAGCTGCTTTATCTGTTACATTTGAATACCTATGTTATGGGTCTAGGGCCATTTTAAATACTTTACTCTTCCAGTCCGGTGATCGACTTTAGACGTCAGATTCTGACGTCTAAAGTTGATCCCCGCGCTTTAAGACTTAACCACACGCCCACCGGGATAATATACGTTTATCGTGTTTACATACAGACAGTGGAAGAAGCACAGCTAATCAAATAATTTTTCTTTATCAATTTTTTCATCTAAGCTCGTGACGAAGATGAAATATCTAATCCATAACTCGAAAAATAAACAATAGCGGTTGATAAACGTGAGCTCAATGCTGTTAAAGGTCATTGACAAAATATGACCTCCCAAGTCAGGAGAGTGGATTGAGATTCATTTTCAAACACCAAGCCTGAAGCCAGTTAAAATCATTGGCAAAATGAAAGCTCATAAATTAGGAGCGTCAATCGAACTGCATTTTCAAACGGTACGCTTGATGAGCTTCAGCTCAATGCTGGTCAAAGCTGGCAAAAGTTTGTAAGTTAGGAGCGTGTATCAAACTGAATGTTCAATCTACTTGCTTCTTTATTTTTCTCTATATTTTGCCCAATGTCATTGGTATGATATTATAAGCTCATACGTAAGGAATTTGAATCGAACCGGATGTGCCTGCTTAAGCATGTTAAATATATTTTCTGGGCATTATTCAAACTCCTATCCATTATAAACTCTGGCATGTGGCTTCTATGACTATTAATTATGCTGAATAGTGTCTCTCAATTTATTTTTTCGGGGTCCAGCAATCGCAGATGTATTTTTCAGCTTGGAGCTTGAATTGAACTGAATTTGCTTGTTATTGTACCACAATCCTCACAATATCCCAGCCTCAACTCAACACAATACAAATCAACAAGCAGCATATTTTTATTTTTGAATTGAACTATATACACAATCATCACATGTACAAGGTTAGGCTCATATGATTGCATATTTTCTCTGTATTATTATTTATATCTTGCGACCCAACATTTCATAAGTCTGTCCCAACGTCGTAGATGTCGGGTGCCAATTAATAATGTTAACTATTTCAGTACGGGGATATAAAGACGATCCCAGCACTGAGAGAGTTAAAATGAGTGAATGCCCAGCTTGTATGAGTTTTTCAAAGATAATTTGCATTTCACAACTGGCCATGTTGGCCTGAAATGAGTTTATGTAGGCCCTTTACACATATCTCATTATTCCTGTACACTATAAATGAATAAAACAGAAATTTATTAAATTTTATTTATTAAAATTTATTAATTTTGTATTAAACAAAAGTAATATGTAAACACATATCATTATAATAAGTGATTATCTATTTAATGGGCGTACACCCATAACAGGAGCGCAAAGAGCTAAATAATACACTTACGATGACTTCAAATTGAAAAACCCTATGGCTTCCATGGTGTATGCACACATATTTCAGCATTAAAAAAGGTTAATCTCCCTTCTCTTGTAACATAGGTGTCTCTGAGAACGAGTGATTCGTCACAGTTGCTTGTCCTGCTCCACGATCCAGCCATTAACCCTTTGACCGCCAAATTGAAGTTGTGTCTCGCTGACGCGATCCACAACTTCAAGTGAGTGAAAATTATTAAGATTTAACAAAATAGAGGTCAACTCTTTTCAAATCTTGCTGGTTGATGTCACATTTTATCTTTAACATGTTTAAAATGTGTACTTAATGTGCTAATGAAAATGAAAACCCGAATATATATGTGGCACCGGCGGTTAAAGGTTTAACCCTTACAATGCGGGGATCGCCTTTATAAAGACGATCCACGTACTGAATGAGTAAAGGCAAAGGTGGCAAAGGTGCGGGTTTATAGCCTGATATCAAGTATTTCATATTACTTTTACATTTTTACCCCCTGGTAACTGGACATGTACATTCGTGTGCCATGTCAACTCCACGGAGAGCATACAGTCCTGCAGCCATTTCGGCGCATTGCCATCTATGTCCTACCAGGTACTCATTTTCACCTGAGTCAAGTGAAGCATTTGAGGGTTAAGTGCCTTGTCCATGGACACAACATCGAATTAGTGTCCCAATATTGAGAAACACAGGTATTAAAATGAAGCAGAAAGAGCTAACTAAGAAAATACAGCAAAATTAATATTCCACGTGATGCTGAACCCTTATAGTGTCGAATTGTTTGTTTCTATTTTCCGTCATTTGAAGCTGGAATTGCGGACGCAATTTCCAGCTTCAAATGACGAAAAACATTTTTTTATGAGAAATAGACATACTAGTATCCCAAAATGAGTTATTTGATTCACTAATCATCTACCGTGGAATATCTAATCATTTTCAGGGGCATTTTATTTTTCTTGAAACTTGCTTGAAATCGTGGCTCTAGTCTGTCCGACGTTGGAGGATGATCTGAAGTGAAAGTTAGCTTTTCCGGTATTACTCAATCAATTATTCTCAAGCGATTTCTTACGAAATTTTTCAACCATTTTTATCGGGTCATTTGGCAACAAGCCTGAAAATTTCCATCACTATTCAAAAGATTGACCATTTGCCATGTAACAGAATTCTGAGAACCAACCGGAATAAAATATAATGGGTTTATAGAGGAGCGTCATAATTAGAAATTTACTACATGTAAAATGGTCTAACTTTTGAACTATACAATATTTCCGGACAGATGCCAAATGGCTAGAAAAAAGTGTTTACAAAATTTTGTGAATATCGCTTGAAAATTGTAATGAACAAAAAGCTAACTTTTATTTTGGACAATTCTCCACCGTTGGCAGACTATAATTGCGGCGCTTGTGGCTAAAGTGTTGATCCATATTAGACGTGCGGTCCTCCGTCGCCCGTCGCAGTCAACGCGCCGTGAAATGACCGTCGTATCACGTATAATTCCCGTGAAATTGCCGTCTAATACGCGTCATTTTGACAAACCCACCTCCAGAAGACGACCTCGGCCTAAGATGGCGCACGCCTGCCTGCACCTGTCGATGCGCATGTCCGGAAGCGGCGTGTGACGTCACCACGGGTCACGTGAGCGGCGCTGGGGGTCGGGTTTGAACCCGTGTTGTGGATGTGGGGCGAGCCGCGGAACAACTCCTAATTAGCCTCTGTCTCTGATCGTGTGACGGATCCACCCATCAGCCGTGCTGTGTCCGCAGAAGACGTCCCCATGGCGACAAAAAACACGTGATCATCGCGGGGATCCATGGCGATAAACACAAGATGAATTAATGTTGTGCCAGCGTCTGTTTGTCCAACATCTTTGTTCTGGTGGCGACTAAAGCTGTTAGGACAACGCTGGTTTCATGTTGGGCAAGCATCGTACACGGTTGCCCAACATCAAACCAAACTGGGGAACACAGGAATCGAAATTAGAGCCTTGGCGGTCTGAGGCCGAGCACGCTACCATTCGATCACGAAGGCTCCCAAAAATATTGAATCTGTACGAGTGAGCAGGGAAGAAACAGTTTGCTTCTTTGAAACTTGAAGGCCAGAGCTGGGTTCGAACCCGCGATTGTGTCGTAGACGATTGACCAACAATAAATCAACATTGGTTGAATACATTGTTACGCGATGGCGACAAAAGCCGCACGATCTCCCCCAAGGCGAGGTCTAGGTCATCGCATGAAATGCTCACTCCCCACAAATGCCCGATCATTCGCTCATTGTTTCTCGCCTGATCTGACTTATTGGTAAAAGGGATCAACCAATGTGCCCCTGGAATAATGGCCTGCTCTCAAAAGCACCAATGAAACAACGATTCAGGTTATAAACACATTTTACATCACCTTATATTGTAAGATTGTTTTTTATTACCCATACAGGGAACGAAATTATGCCAAAGTTTAGAATATTGTGTCTATGTTCTAATTTCTTTTATCAAAAATAATTCATTTCTTGTAGTTTTTTTTATTATACTGCGTTCTATTGCATATTGCTTTACATGTATACTGCATTGAAACATAAAAGCATATTACACTGAGCACTACACTAACTTACACAATAATTATTATAACATTGATGTATTTTGCACTTTACCGCACAACATTTATGTATTGCAGTGCATTGTACAGTATTGCACCACATTGCAATATTGCAGTAAACAGCTCTACATTGCGTTGCACCGTTGCAGTATATTACACTTAATGACCGGCCTTGA
>OZ024909.1:11999746-12087246 GCA_964017125.1 Flabesymbios commensalis
GATTCGAAGATGACCTTAGCTTTCTCCCATTTCCATTAGAAAAGCTAAGATCAAAATAAATCTTAAATAAAATAAAAATGATCCTAATTTTTCTCATTTCCATCGGCAAAATTGAGATTTATCTTAACTTTCCTAATGGAAATGAGAGAAAGTGAAGATAAATTTTATTTTAAGATTTATTTAAGATTTATTTAAGATTTTTAGAGGGATGAGCACCAGACTTGAGCCAAAGTTGGTTTAATACTGGGCCGATGTCGTAAGCAGTGGGCAAGCATTAAATCAACATTGGGTGAATGTTTCATGTTGCCTGGCAACATACCCCACCACAACCATGTGCGTCACCGTCAAGGGCCGGACCCGATGGCTCATTCGGTTAGGCTGTGGCTCGAAACTCCGGTAATGGTCTCGAATCCAGGCTGGGTTGAATGTTTGTCATGGGGATTGTGAATTTGTAATGCCACTTGTCATAGCTAATATATATTTTGTGTTCCAATCTGTTTAAAAGGCATGGAGTGCTCAGTGTTGCTTGCGGTACAGTGCGCTGTGAAGAGTTATTCAATAAGAGTAGGACATAGTCCTCGCTACTGGCTTCCTTCTGTTGTGATAATGCCACAATGGGTTTCTTGTTCATAGAAGAGGGTTAACCCTTACACCACTAAGCGACAATATGGTCGTTTTTATTCCGTTTGGCTAGTAGGTTTTATATGTTTAAAACGCGGTTATCTGGAACGAAATGTGTTTTTAAACATCAAGATTTGCAAATTGTTAGCTTAAAATTAAACAAATATGAGTAATTTTTACCCATTTTAAGCTGTGAGTCGCGGTAGCGAAACACATCTTCAAGTGGGTGAAAATTTGAATTATATAATTTAGCTCTTAATGGGTTAAGATCCACGTTGCATTGTCACTCGCCTCACCCCCCAATCCCAGCCCATAAAGGGTCAGGTGATTGGTCTACTCCTCGCCAGAGCACCGGAGACATGGACCAATGCTGGTTTAATGTTGGACCAGCGTCGCAGACGGTGGCCCGACAATAAATCAGCATTGACCCAGAGTATCGTGCATTCTGGGCACGAGGAAGTCCATGTACTCCTGTCCTCGATCCTACTTTTAGATCCGGTACGATCTAATAGCGGAATCAGGATAGGGGATGGTCTTGACCAACATGAAACCCTCCGGTCTCTGCTATATTTAGATGCATTGTCGAATAATTTTCTAAATAATAATAAATATACAAAATATATTAATCATTGTATTCATTGGTAGCGTGGTTTACTCAGAGCCTGGGGGTCCAGGAATCCTATCTTCCTGAAGCCGATTTGAAGCTGAAAATTGCATTAGCAATTCCAGCTTCAAATGATTGAAATAAAAGAAACAAACAATTAAGTGTGAAAGTAGCTAGAAGGATCTTGCCTTCCAAACATGTGGAGGGTGAAAGTTTGCTAACTATGTGAAACGGGTTGGTGAATTGTGTTATTTGGCGATCAGAACGTTAAACTATGAAAATATTGTTCTGATTTCAAATGCGCCATTTTAGTTTAGTATATATAACTGTATGAAAGGACAGGAGCCTATCCCACTAAACATCTTAAGATGGACCTCAGTCCTAAATGTATCTCATTTCCGTTAGAAAAGTTAAAGTGTATCTTGACTTTTTTAATCGAAATGAGGAGATGTTACGATAAGATTAATCTTAGAATGTTTGGTGGGATGAGCCCCTGTACAACTATGACGTTTAAAGTGGCTTAACCCTTTCCATTATCACCCACTTGAAGTTGTGTTTCACTACCGCGATCCACAACTTCAAGTGGGCGAAAATTACATTTTCAAATCTTGTTGTTTAAGCAATCATTTAACTCCCAATAACTGTGATTTACCCTGCTAATAAAACAGATTAAAAATAATTCTTGTCGCGCTTAGCTGTGAAATGGTTAACACTTCCAAGCCTGAATTTACCATTGTCATCTTCATCCACTACAAGCCGCGAATTGCTGTCGCAATTCTTGCCTTGTAGTAGATTAAGATGACATGAAGTAGGCGAAAAATTCAAGAAAATTGCAATGTATTGGTAAACCAGTTTCATGAAAATTTTCGTTCTAAAACCTTTGGTTGTAGGAAAATTAAGTCTGTTTTGAGGGATGTAAAATGACGCTTGAATGCATCGTGAAGGCTTAAAGGGTTAATATATGACAATGCCCCATACTGACAATAATAGACCGTGTCTTCCTCATACAACATGAAATACTCACTATAGAGCGTGACCATTTGTTTGTGGCATTTGAGATAATGACACTGATTTGACACATATATGTTATAGAGATGGCCAAAACTCTCTAAACAGAGATAACATATATGTGTCAAATCAGTGTCATTATCTCAAATGCCACAAATAAATGGTCACGCTCTATAGTGAGTATTTTAAAAGATGTTGACATCGATTTCAATTCTGAGAACTCAATGAAGATAATGGGAATATAGAGGGATATATTTTGCTAGCCCACATGTCATAGAGATTAAGTTTAAAATTACATAACATTGTTGATGAAACATTCAGGGTAGTCGTCAAAGGACTAGAAATACGACTTGCAAAGTTCAATGAAAATTGGTTGAGAATTAACTAGAAAATCGGCGAATATCACACACAACAGCAAATGTGAATCCTGTTATTATTGAATAGATAAATTACTTTTCAGTGACAAATCAAGTGTCGTTCACCTCATCTGGTAACAATAAGGAGGTTAGGTCAGTTTAGTCTGTATGTGCACAAAAGTGTCACATTCATGCATGGCCCGATGGCCAACCCAGCAAACACGACGCGTTGACCAAATGCTGGGCTAATGCTGGGGCCAACGGTAGCCCAGCGTCGGGTCAACGTTTCTTGTTAGCTGGGAAACCTCACTGAATAGGTAAAGTACTTTTCAGTGAAAAATCAAGTGGCCACGCTCTGTATCAACCAGACAATATACCCACAAACATATCTCTCCCAATGAGGACGTATCTATCACAATAAGGACACGGTCCTACGCGCGCTCCCCAATACGGTGTCCATGACGTCATTGACGGACACGTGACGGCGCGGGATCAGCCGGGAATCAGTCATGGAGGACATTGTGTCACGGAGCGTGTCGAGGTCAGCTCCCGTGATGCACCGCGGGCTGTCACGTGGCGCACACGTGATCAGGTCCTACCGAAACAAAGTAGCAAATCACATGTAGTTTTGAAAACTCCATTTGAAGTTGTGTCTCGCTGACGCGATCCACAACTTCAAGTGAGTGAAAATTATTCAGATTTGAAAAAAATAGAGGTCTACTCTTTTCAAATATTCCTAATTGATGTCACATTTTATCTTTGCCATGTTTAGAAAGTAGTATTTAATATGGTAGTATAAATGACAAAACCCGAATATATCCGGTACCGGCGGTTAAAGGGTTAAAGCATTTTTCGCCGGAATGACAGATTTTATTCGCCACGCGTGACACCCCAACGCACACGAGACGTTGATCCAACGTTGGTTTGACTGAGGGGCCAGCATTGCAGGCGTTGGTCCACTGTTAAGCCAACATGTAGTGGTTTTCACTATGAGACGTATATCGTTATCAGGCAATATCACACTCTGTACAGTGGTTTCACTATATATATGAGATATATATCGTTATCAACTGATCAACTGATATCGCATTTTAGCTGTATAGTTTGTACTACAGTGTATGACAGTTATGTCATGAGTGACTTGATCGTGTGAGAAAATACAAACGTCGTTTATTTTTCGTGCGATAAGACAAATTACAGCACTCGACCAATGAAGGCTCCCACCTTTTTCATTGAACGAGTGCTGTGTGCTCCTATATCACACTAAAATGAACACCTTTGGCATATATCACATCAAGTTTGAAAAAAATATGATCTCAAATCTATTGATTCCCGTTTTTCATCATTTGAAAAAGCAGTTGTCGTTTTTTAAAACGTCACCTTGGTATTAAAGGGTCATATCGGCTACTTACAAGGTGGCAGATACGACGCTTTAGAACTAAGGTGAATAAAAGTGGCCTATTTCCTGCTACACTTCATATTGTAGAAGTAACATCACCGCCGATTAAATATGTTTATATATAGCCCTTTACTTAGGGTTCTTGTCAAGTTAAAAACAAATCCAAAGATCCGAGAAAAACCCTAAAGTGGGTGGGTGGGTCAAGCCCCAACTCGGATTTTTTTCGTCTGTTTTTTTCTGTACATGTTTTATAAAAACGGATAGAGGGTGGGTGTTGTCTGCCCAATCCAAGTTTTTCTCTGATTTTTTTTTATTTTTCTAACTTGACAAGACCCCTTATTGTCGTTCAGCCTTTCTATTTGGCTGAACGGCGCGCTGGACAGACAGGTGGAAGTTCGGACGGACGGACAAACGGATTGATGAATAGATGAATTGATGGATGGATGGATGGATGGATGGATGGATGGATGGATGGATGGATGGATGGATGGATGGATGGATGGATGGATGGATGGATGGATGGATGGATGGATGGATGGATGGATGGATGGATGGATGGATAAATGGATGGATGGATGGATGGACGGATGGACGGATAAATGGATGAGTGGATAAATGGATGAATGGATGGGTAGATATAAGGATGGATGAATAAATGGATGTAGTAGTAGTAGTAGTAGTAGTAGTAGTAGTAGTAGTAGTAGTAGTAGTAGTAGTAGTAGTAGTAGTCGTTTATTCACTTCGAAAAGTGGGGGATTCCCAAAGATTCACAAGAGT
This sequence comes from Flabesymbios commensalis, assembly GCA_964017125.1. Taxonomy (NCBI): domain Eukaryota; kingdom Metazoa; phylum Annelida; class Polychaeta; order Terebellida; family Flabelligeridae; genus Flabesymbios; species Flabesymbios commensalis. Next base: position 12,004,512 of record OZ024909.1, read on the forward strand.
CGCTTTCATGACAACCACCCATAAAACAAATTACAAAATACAGTATTACAATACAAGACGACATACATGATATACAAATATATATTGTTTCACAAAATAAGGATGATAGATGCGGAATGATGAGGACGCGGACAGTGCTGGGCAAATGGTGATAGTCTCATACATGATTATACAAATGAGAACAAATGAAAGGACAACAGCGATGAGGACTGCCTATATGACGTGTTAGAAAATATAGCAATTAAGGATAGTGCATTGATAGGAGTACTTATTCAAAAGGTATACTTTAACATAAATAATAAATCCAGCAAGGCTATGAGTATAGATTTTATCAATGATATCTGTATTTGTGTTATTCAAATCTTCAATTGTTAATTTATTTAAACGTTTGAAAAGCGGTTAACTGTGTGCTAAATATTTGCTAAGCGTAATTATTCCAATGACATTTTTTTGTAGAATACCAATTCGTTTGTGATAGTATTCCCACAATAGAACACGGTAATGTAAGCGAGACAGGATTAGTGAGTTATATATCATTTCGAGTATGTTGGGCGGAAAATGGTGTTTTAATCTGTTCAATATGCCAATTGTTGAATAAATTTTGGATGCAATCATATTCGTATGGGAGTTCCATGTCAAATATTTATGTGTAATGATGCCTAGAAAGTTAAATTCATCTACGCAATCAATATTTACATTATCAATAAAGAGAGTAGGGTAAATGATTTTTTAGTGGCATGTGGAATACCATGAGTTTTGATTTCCTAATTTTATGTGATAGTTTGTTCAACTTAAGCCATTTACTGATATTTTCTAATTCTGTGTTTATGTGAGAGGAAGTACAGTTTGGTTTACAAAGGATGTTATTAATGTGGTATCATCTGCATAAATAATTATTTTGAACAGATTGCTGGCAAGAGGCAAATCATTTATATATACAATGAACAAAAGTGGACCTAGGATCGAACCTTGTGGTACACCTGTGGATATGTGTGCTGTTGTTAAGACAGTGTCATTGAAATCGACAAATTGTCTGCGATTATCTAAATAACTTTGAAAAAGGCTAATTGGTTGGAGAGTATACCGTAGTGCCTTAATTTAGTGAGAAGTATGTCGTGATTTAATGTATCGAACGCCTTGGATAAATCTAGAAATAAAACTAATGGTAAGTCTCCTTTGTCAAGTTTTTGTGTAATTCTATCGATGGATGGATGGATGGATGAATGAATGAATAAATGAATGGATGGATGGATGGATGGATGGATGGATGGATGGATGGATGGATGGATGGATGGATGGATGGATGGATGGATGGATGGATGGATGGATGGATGGATGGATGGATAAAAGTATGGATAAATAAATAAATGGATGGATAGATGGATGGATGGATGGATGGATGAATGAATGAATGAATGAATGAATGAATGAATGAATGAATGAATGAATGAATGAATGAATGAATGAATGAATGAATGAATGAATGAATGAATGAATGAATGAATGAATGAATGAATGAATGAATGAATGAATGGATGGATGGATGGATGGATGGATGAATGGATGGATGAATGGATGGATAGATGGATGGATGGATGGATAGATGGATGGATGGATGGATGGATGGATGGATGAATGGATGGATAGATGGATGGATGGATTGATGGATGGATGAATGGATGGATGGATGGATGGATGGATGGATGGATGGATGGATGGATGGATGAATGGATGGATGGATGGATGGGTGGATGGATGAATGGATGGATGGATGGATGGATGGATGGATGGATGGATGGATGGATGGATGGATGGATGGATTATTGGATGATAATTAGATGGATGAATAAATGGATGAATGTATAAATGGATGAGTGAGGGGATGGATATATGGGTGGAGGCATGATTAAGTTCTTTTTTTTAAATCTTTAAGTCACATAAATCACAAATCGTCACCTGAGTATCAAAATATGTTAATGTAAAGTGGCAGATACAATGTTTTAACTCCAATTTCAAGTGAGGAATTTCCCAGCAAATTCTAGACATTGAACCAATGTTGGAAGAGCGTCAAAGACGTTGGGCTCACAATAACCCACCATTGGGTCACTGCTGAAATTGTGCTGGTGATGAGTGATTGACTTTTTGCGATAGTTGAGCGAGCAGAGGGTAAAATAAACAGCATAACGACCAATAATGGCGCGCACAGCCGAACCAATGAGTGCTCTTCAAACAAACTCAAGAGGTCAAATTAATAAATAGAATTGCGGGCGAAAAAAACGCGTGTTGACGATATCGAGCGACGTGGAAAAAAAGCGGTTTCATAACGAGGTGGTCTGAGTCTCACAGGGGTCAGAGGGAGCGACGAGAAGGACAAAAAGAAATAACGATCTCCGTGGCAGCCATTGTGGAAGCTGCCATAATCGCTCAAGAAGTGGCCGCCATTACAATAACGAGATGTCAACGCGAAGTTAATGTGATCTGCGTGGCGTGTACGGGATGTTGGCACAGTGCTGCATCAATGCTGGCCCAGCGTCAGGGACGCTGGACCAGCATCGAGGCAGCACTGATCCAACATATCTTGCAGGCTTAGGCGAATCAAGATCTCTATTCAGATTTCTCGGTTGAATCCTCGACCGCTATCGACGCCTGCAATTGTCCTTTATATCTCGTATATTTAGTCACAATTGCAGTGTTTATTGTGCAAGTTACATAAATGTGTGTGTATTATTATTATCTCCATCTAACAATCTACATATTATATTATCTACTGCATAATACGCTACATATTTAGACTTCTATGGGATAAACCTACAGATTGATCATTGATTTCCGAATTATTGTAGGCCAAAATCATACGTGATTCTACGCCATCTTTTAAATATTTCTAATGTTATCAATAATGTGTTGAATATAGAATAATCTTACTGAATGCTTACTTATTAATCAGAACTCTTAGTCTAAATATCACACACAATATTTGTGGAAAAATATCTTTACTGTTGAGATTTTCACTCAATAATCAAACTCGTAAATGTAAAAATAGGCTGATAACTTATGTGAATAAATATGGCATCAATGACATTAACCGCATTATTTTCTTATTATTATTTTTCATTAGGTTGATGCTTTTAGAAAGTCATTAGCCCTAACAAGGCTGAATTTTTTTTATATAAACCATTGAGGCCAAATGTTTTGTTTCTATTTGAAACCATCATAAATGTCTTAGTTAGATCTTTCAACTTCATTTGAATACCTATGTTATAAGTTAACGGCCATTATATTTTTTTTATTCTTTCAGTGAGATGAGATCGATGATTATAGTAAGCATTTTTACCGTGTACTCAATAATAGAACATGTCAATTTGTTCAGTTTATTGTCATTTTGATATTAAGGTTCAGGGTTCTCACCAATTAAGGTTCGGGGTTCACCACCAATAAAAGCTCGGGGTTCAACTCAACACATGGTAGAGACTGTTGATCACATTTTATTCATTGTCATTTTCACATTCATGTCTCATTTTTCTAAAACTCTCTTTTATACTCTCAATCTCTCTATATATAACAAATAGGTTGTCCTCACGGGGTTACATATGGATGCAGTCAACCATCTTATTCCTAGAGTCATTTAACAAGACGGCAATATGAAGACAATCACCACACGAATATACTTACCACACTCTCCGAGTATGCGTTCACGCGTTGAGTTAACGTTGGTTTACTGTTGGACCAGCGTTTACGACGCTGGCCAAACAGTCAGCCAACGTTGGCCCAACGCCTCATGTTTGCTGGGTGTTCCCGTCTCAAGCTATGAGTATGGACACGCATATTCTGTGAGACGCAGTGACGTCACCGGGAACCTTTTTCAATGGGAATGGGAAACTCGGTGAAAATAATGTTATATAAGACCCCCCCCCCCTCCCTCATACTTCATTTTATTAGATAGCTCAGTGAAAACATTGGAGGTCAAGGCTATTGAGTTTCACAGAATTTTAACTAGCTAAACCTCCCCAACTAGAGCTTGCTCATTCAGAGGTGACACGGTCACGGCTGATTGACTCCTCATGGTTACATTTGGTTTACCGTAATCTCTAAGTGAATCCATATCAATTATACTGTGCAACGTCAAAAGACCGTATCTGCTCACTTGAAAAGTGAGCAGATACGGCCTTTTGACTTTGCACTGCAGAATAATGGTCAATATTCCCTACCTGAAGCTTGTTCACTCAGCGGTGACACGGTCACGGCTGATTGAACACGCCTGGTTACAATGTCAACAGCGCGTGGCACGGCCTGCCTCAGCAGCCACCCCTTATGTCCTAGAGGTGTGGCACGGCCTACCTCAGCAACCAAACACCCCTTATGTCCTAGAGGTGTGACACGGCCTGCCTCAGCAGCCACCCCTTATGTCCTGGAGGTGTGGCACGGCCTGCCTCAGCAGCCACCCCTTATGTCCTAGAGGTGTGGCACGGCCTGCCTCAGCAGCCACCCCTTATGTCCTGGAGGTGTGGCACGGCCTGCCTCAGAGGCCACCCCTTATGTCCTAGAGGTGTGACACGGCCTGCCTCAGCAACCAAACACCCCTTATATCCTAGAGGTGTGACACGGCCTGCCTCAGCAACCAAACACCCCTTATGTCCTAGAGGTGTGACACGGCCTGCCTCAGCAACCACCCCTTATGTCCTAGAGGTGTGGCACGGCCTGCCTCAGCAGCCACCTCTTATGTCCTAGAGGTGTGACACACCCTGCCTCAGCAACCAAACACCCCTTATGTCCTAGAGGTGTGACACGGCCTGCCTCAGCAGCCTAACACCCCTTATGTCCTAGAGGTGTGACACGGCCTGCCTCAGCAGCCAACCACCCTTTATGTCCTAGAAGTGTGACACGGTCTGCCTCAGCAAACACCCCTTATGTCCTGAAGATGTGACACGGCCTGCCTCAGCAAACACCCCTTATGTCCTAGAGGTGTGACACGGCCTGCCTCAGCAACCAAACACTCCTTATGTCCTAGAGGTGTGACACAGCCTGCCTCAGCAACCAAACACCCCTTATGTCCTAGAAGTGTGACACGGCCTGCCTCAGCAACCAAACCCTCCTTATGTCATAGAGGTGTGACACAGCCTGCCTCAGCAACCAAACACCCCTTATGTCCTAGAGGTGTGACACGAGCTGCCTCAGCAACCAAACACCCCTTATGTCCTAGAGGTGTGACACACCCTGTCTCAGCAACAACCCCTTATGTCCTAGAGGTGTGAGTCAAATCACATTTAATTGATCACATATGAAATTGACCTCATAGTGAAATTTGAGTGAGAATTTCTGAATGAAATTTCTAAATGAGATAATAACCGAATGAAATAAATAGGTTTACAGAAGAGCGTCATAATTAGCCTTTTTACATGTCATATGGTCTAACCTTAGTTGCCATAAGACCAGATATAAATGGTTGCAACATTCCATGGGAGTCGGGTGACCATTGCCTTTAGAAATTAGCGAAACAACATGCAGCTCAGAAGTGACAGTTTAATGTCACTTTTACTATCATGACTATAGACGTGTAAGGCCAATCAGCTCATTCTTAAGCAACTTTTAAGTCAAGTAAAATACCATTGAAAATGTATTTTTGTTGTTGTTGCGCAGTGAATAAAAAAAATATATTTGTTATTTCTATATTTTCTATAAACGTAAATGTGTTCTCCGTTTAAAGCAGAATATTGTACTGAGAATTACAGCTTCTGAATTTATTAACCCTTTATCCCCAAGTTGTCTTATTTAAATTTTCACACGCGTGAAGTTTTGTCTCGCTGGCGCATGGGTGAAAGTTGCTCAAGCTTGTTTAATTTTAGACCAACAAATTACAAAATATGTTCATGTTGAAACACACATTTTATTCCCAATACCAGCCATTTATTATTTTAATAAAATAGTTTAAATACTCTAACAGCCGTGCTTAGCTCATTATTTATTGCAAAAGGGTAGATATTGGACTATTTCAGTGCGGAAACCATCTTTAGAAAGACGTCAGATTCTGACGTCGAAAGTCGATCCCCGTCCTGAAATAATTAAACATTTAAATTTAAAAAAAACCTTTGCACTTTATGTTTTATACAAAAAAGCGCTGTAAGGTTTGAATCATTTGTTTATCATAATCATGTTTTATTATGGAAAATAAATGATTACATTATGTTGTCCTTTTTGGAGTGGATATATAAATAATGTGATTATTTCGCAAGATAAAGGCAGACAGCAGTAACTGCTTACTAGCAGTTACTGCTGTTTACCTTGACAAGGTATGTGATGAAAATAACCAATATATAGTTTATAAACTCGTGGTATGAAGAACATTATTCTTTGACTATGAGTCTGATTACGATTACGTTTTATCGCGCCTCTGAGCTCGGATCACCGAGGATCTTTGCGATATGGAAGTGTGTGTTTCTATTTTGATCCGCACAAAAGTATAGGTACGACAGTTACAAAAGTGAGCATAATGACAAGGTATCTAAACAAATGAAATTGTCAATATGATGATGAATATGTCGATTTTAATTCTGCTAATGCTGAGCGTTCTAACACGAAGTGAAATTTGTTTAAATTTAATTAACCATTACAACGCAGAAATATTTTTTGCATAAAAAATGGAGACCAAAGGTTTTTTTCAATTTGAAGTCACTATAAATGTCTTAATAGCTCATTCTGCTTCATTTAAATAATTTGTTATGTGTTTACTGGCATTATAAATATGTTACTCGTTCAATGCGGGGATCGACTTCAGACGACCGAATCTGGCGTCTACAGAAGTCATATTCTGACGTATATTGTCGGTCCCGCGCTGAAATGAGTACAGCAAACCGACAAGGCTCAGATAAAGCAAGGGGGATAAAGTGAGCGACCATCATGGAGTGTGACTGACTGAAATGTAAGCACAAATCACATGCGGCAGCCCTTCACGCTGAGATGCTTCTATTATCGCTCAACAAGCCTGCCTTTTAGTGCTATTAATTTTCTCAAAATTAGTTATTAAATTATCGGAGGTGTAAAGACCCGGCGAGAGAAGAATCCATAACATTTCATGCCCGCCGCCCTGCTCGCTTTGTCCGATTGTCGCGCGCTAACAAAACCTCGACATCGCTCGAATGAAAACGGGGCAGCGGTGCATGTCGGGATACGGTGTGGTGCATGTCGGGATACGGACTGGCGGTGCAGGGTGGGATACGGTGCGGTGCATGATGGGATAGGCTTGCAGTGTTAAACAAGGGTTGTTTCAATGCTGGCCCAGAGTCTACGACGCTGGGCCACCACTTAGATCAATTGGTGTTTTCACAAGACGTTGATCCAATGTTGGAATAATGCCGGTACACTGTATATGGCGCTGGGCCAGCATTAAATCAATATTGTCTCAAAGTTTTGTTTTGCTGGTGTGTCGCAGCAAACGCAAGACGTTAAATCAATATTTGTTTAATGTTGACCCAGCCTCTACGACGCTGGCCCAACATTAAACAAACATTATTTAGACGTCTTGTGTTTGTTGGCTGGAGGGGGGGGGGGGGGTGACAGAGCAGAGGCGACGCCTCCCAGCGGCAACCGATAGCATTTACAGTCTCTATTTTCATTTATTTTCCCCATCAGGCTCCTTCCTGTCATTAAAGCATTTAGTTATTCGGCGGTATTGATTCTCTCGGAGAGTGTCTTTGCTAATAGGGCCGTCTCGAGCCCCGCACAATGCGCCATGTTTAACGAGGCCACGGGCTGTTTGAGCACATCCCCTCCGTGTCCACCAAGCGCCTTCCGCGCTGAAATTGAGTCCGGCCGTCTCACACACTCCCTGATTACTACGCAATGCACCCGCTGTTGAAACTGGCGACCTCGCCTTCCAAATTGTCCGGAAATTTCTCTACGCACAATACACTGATATGGACAGCAATTTCCCATGTTAGCATCGCTAAACATTAGTGTGTGAGAGAGGGCTGACATCTGACCTTACTGGTGTGGACACAACACGACGTCTTCAATCTCTGACGCCTCAGACCACTTCCTTAACCATCACAGCGCCGGGATCGAATTCAGACGTCAGAATCTGACGTTTGAAGACGTCGTCTGTAGACGCGGAATCAACTTTAGACGTCAAAATCTGACGTCTATAGGAATCTGACGTCGTCTAAAGTCGATCCCCGTTAGACGTCAGAAAATGACGTTTATGGACGTCAGATTATGACGTCTAAAGTATATCCCCGCATTGTAAGAGTAAGAATATTTATTATGGTCGTCGACCCATAACATAGGTATTCAAATGAATCGGAATGAGCTCACTAATAAGACATTTATGATGATTTCGAATTGAAAAAAACCCCTTTCGTCTACCTGGTTTATACAAAAGTATTCATCGCTTTAAGGGTTAATCATCTAACTGCTAAGGACGGGTCAGTACGTACAAAAGTTATTTACATTAACCCTTTTCCTGCTAAGTAAAAGTATTTAAATTTTCAACCCCTTGAGATTGTGTTTCGCTACCGCGATTGACATTCTCAAGTGGTTGAAAATTTCTCATATTTGACCAAAGATTTACATATCTTCCTGTTTAACAAGTTTAAGCACCAATTTCATTCCCGGTATCAATGATTTGATGGGCTAATAAAACGGGTTAAAAACGACAATAGCTGTGATCAGCAGGCAAAGGGTCAATATAGAGCTCTGATTTTATACTAAATTTGACATGCCCTGAAAATTTCGAATGCAAGGAATATTCTTCATCTTCTTCGTCCTCTATTTTTTGGTTCTTTTTTTCCTTCTTCTTCTTCTTCTTCTTCTTCTTCTTCTTCTTCTTTTTCTTCTTCTTTTTCTTCTTCTTCTTCTTCTTCTTCTTCTTCTTCTTCTTCTTCTCTTTTTCTTCTTCTTCTTCTTCTTCTTCTTCTTCTTCTTCTTCTTCTTCTTCTTCTTTTTCTTCTTCTTCCTTTATTTTTTATATTTTTTTTTTATTTTTTTTTTTTCACTTTTTCTTCTTCTTCTTCTTCTTCTTCTTCTTCTTCTTCTTCTTCTTCTTCTTCTTCTTCTTCTTTTTCTTTTTCTTCTTCTTCTTCTTCTTCTTCTTCTCTTTTTCTATTTCTTCTTCCCCTTCTTTTTCTACTACTTCTACTTGTTCTTCCTCTTCTAATTCTTCTTCTTATTATTCTTTGTTTTCTTCTTTTGTCCTTCATCTTCTTCTCCATCATCATCTTCTCCCTTGTCTGATTCGTCGTCTTCTTCATTATATTCGTCTTCTCCGTCTCCTTCATCTTCTCAACTTCTTCTTTTTCTTATTCTTCCTTCTTAGTCCTATTCTTCTTCTCTTGCATCTTTTTTTCATCATCATCTTTTTCTTCTCTTGTATCATCTTCCTAATTATATTATTCTTCCTCGTATTATCCGCCTTCTGGTCATAATTCGTGTGCTTAGCTTATTTTCGCCAACAATAACTTGTGTGAGTGTGATGATTGTACAATTATACATATACACACGTCTCATGCATGCTCCCTCTGAAAACAGGTTACTACGGCCTTCCTTGGTATCTTTAAAATATTACCCCTATAATTGTTATAGCAATAGGAATGTTGATTGAAAATGAATGAATGAATGAATGATTGAATGAATGAATAAATAAATAAATGAATGAATGAAAAATGAATGAATGAATGAATGAATGAATGAATGAATGAATGAATAATTGAATGAATGAATGAATGAATGAATGAATGAATGAATGAATGAATGAATGAATGAATGAATGAATGAATGAATGAATGAATGAATGAATGAATGAATGAATGAATGAATGAATGAATGAATGAATGTGATTTTATCGACATATATTTGCTAAACTGGGCCAGGAGAACCTCCTGAGAATGTTGAGATGAATGAGATGACACTGCCCGCTAAAGCTATGTCTCGCTGACGCGATTCACAACTTAGCTTTTAATTTGTTTTATCAGCCGATTAAATCACTGTTATTGGGAACGAAATGAGTGTTTAAACATCAAGATTTGTAAATGTTTGATCTGAAATTATACAAACATGAGTAATTTTTACCCACTTGAAGTTGTGGATCGCGGTAGCGAGACACAACTTCAAGTTGGTGAAAATTCAATATTTTTAATGCAGCGCTTCAAGGGCTAAAATCTGATAAAAATAATGTGCTATAACAAACCTACTCCTGGTTTACTCTGCTCACGGGTAATCTCAGCCCATATCACGCCATCTCACCGCTCTACCGGAACCAAGAATAAGGCTGGCGGCACAGCACGCATGCGTAAGAAAGCGTTCACTTCCGGACTAACAGACTTGTGGAAATTGATCTGGCATCTCTTTATAGACTGGGGACTCTCTCCAGTCGCCCAATGTCTGAATCTGAGTGGGCCAGAAGACGCTAACTGTTCTTGGATATCATCGTGGGACTTCTATCTATGTTCGTGTTTTTAAAGTCTGTTTTATAAATGTTCATATCACCACAAATAGGGAACGCTATATAATATCAACATGTACATGATTAAAATATGAGCACACCAAGTAACATAAAGTGGTACAATTGCATTTCATATCCCAATGATCAATCTGCATAATTATGTAAAAACTAAATAATTATCCTAATTCAATTAGTGTAACACAAAGACTTGATATAATTATAGCGGGTTATATCTATATATAAAGGGCATCTAAAGAATTAAACCGATGTTTATTTACATAGTATGATAATGATTATTTTCCAAGCGTGATAGGAAATGCCTGATGTTCGTCATGTGATCGCTACATTTTATAGACGCCAAAATTGCCTGGAATTGTTTTCGCCAAATATTATATACAGTAGTTAATTTTGTTTAACCCTTATTCTGCCGGGACCGAATATGTCCTTTTCCAAGCAAATTTCAGACCAATGAATTCAACTCGAATTGCTGAAATGTTTTGTGATAGATGCTTAGTTAATCTATTAATTACATTTTGAAGATGTATATTTGTTCATAAAAATAATTATTTTTCGTCATTTGGAGCTGGAAATTGCGTTAACAATTCCAGCTTCAAATGAATGAAAAATAGGCTGAAAAAATCGGCAGCATAAGGGTTAATCACAACCCTTGGACTGCTGCCAATTGTTTGCTTCTATTTTTGTTTCTAGTTTTTTTATTTTTGTTCTTTTTTTTGTTTTTATTTTTGTTTTTATTGTTTCTTCATTTGAAGCTGGCATTTCCAGCTTCAAATGTCGAAAAATATTCGCATTTATGAAAAATATACATTTCCGAGATTGAATGATTAGATTATTTTGTAATATGTACAATATTTTTTAATATGCAAAACCCACATTCTTAGTGAAAATGTGATACTAGTATGAATAAATACTCTGGTTATAAAAAAATTAGTGTAATATACTGTAATTTATATCACTAATTATTATCATAATTATTATTAATATTATATGTGATTGGCAATCTTAATAGAGATCTTTAGAGACATGTTATTGTCTGCTAGTCATAGCATGGTTTTTAGCTCAGCATCGCTTGTATATAGTTTGCGTTTTTAAACGTTATCTGTGATTTATGCGGTAAAACACCATTTTCATGACAAATCGAAATAAATAGAAAATAATAAAAATAAAATAAATACCAACTACAGGCTATTGTATCGGTTTAACCCTTTAAACCGCCAAATTATTCAATCTGAATTTTCACCCACTTGAAGTTGTGTCTCGCTGACGCGATCCGCAACTTCAAGTGAGTGAAAATTGTTCAGATTTGACAAAATTGAGGTCAACTGTTTTCAAATACTGCTGATTGATTTCACATTTTATCTTCAACATGTTTAAAAGGTGGTACCTTATGTGCTAATAAAAAATGAAAACCAGAATCTATGCGGCACAGGCGGTTAAAGGGTTTAAAATTTGCTCGAAAAACGAATACAATCCCAGCATCAGAAGGATTAATGGTCAGGGACCCATCCCACTAAGAAGTCTAGTATTAAAATAAAGATTATCTTAGATATCTATCATTTCCATCAGAAAAGTGAAGGTTTATTTAAACTTTTCTAATGGAAATGAATGAAAGTTTGAATGAAAGTTTTTTGAAAGATTCTTAGTGGGATGGGCCCCATTTCTCACTGATATTAGAGTCAGTAATTTGTGTTTGAAATTCATGTGTCACCTTATTCACGTAATTTTGAACAGCGCGCATACTGGTTTGAATATCCATGCCAAACACAAAATCAACGGTTGAATATTTTAATTTTTCTAGAATGACGTATGCATTGACGGAAACAGCCGATGCTACATCTTTCACCAAAACTCAATTTAAAAATACGAAGTACATAAAATGCAATTTTCCAAAACACTTATGATTTTTTCCGACTCCTTGCAACAGCACTGGTCTATATTGTCGTCTGACTAGGTGGTAAGTAGATATCTGACACTGGAGTTTACGGCATACATATTGTCGCCATGCAGTTTGTTCCCGCCGCAGGTAAAATATGTCTGTCATATTGAGGCCGTGAGGTCACCTGGTGACTAAAGGGCACATCAGCGGGTATCATTGACATATCGCAGACACGGCGCCCCGCCCAATTATCATATTAGTCTCACCTTACCACTACTCGCCAGACGGCGCTATGGTGTACGGGTGCCCCCTGGCGACTGGCACACACACCACTTGTGGGGATATCACGTGACCCGCGCTGTCACCCCTCTGTCAGCACGCCGTCTGGCGGCAATTGGTCAAACTTGCCGAGGGATGCTTTTGAAATCCAGATGTCATCATGGGGAGTCCCAGCTATTAACATGATATGTTGAACCAATGTTGGCCTATTGTTGGGCCAACGTCTGCAACGCTTGCCCAACAACGTGATCGCCAGGAGAAGGGAGATGAATAAAAATAAGAAGAAATCTGCTAGGAGATTTAATGCCAATTCACATCACATCACGTACCTCGTTGTTCAACAATGTTAGCAGCCCGTCATATTTATGTGGTATCACATGACATAATTATACCTAATAATTCCTTATTTTTATATTCTTCGTATTTTAAAGATGGCAATGCTGACGCAATGTGCAGCTTCAAATCACGGAAAAATATATATTTCTACTTACGAAAAAAGACACATTCCAGAATTAATTATTGTTATATCTGAGGTTCTAACCTACATTCAAATATATATTTTTCAATTTCCGTGGCATTTTATGAGATTGTATATATGGGTCCAGGAGAACCAGAGTTAATGGTGGAATCTCTTATACTTAACCCGCCGGTCCCGATTGTATTCGCTTTTTCATTTTGTATTAGAACATTAAATAAGCTTTTGAACATGTTAAAGATATATCAGCAAGATTTTGTCAAATCTGATCAATTCTCACTCACTTGAAGCTGTGGATCGCGTCAGCAAGACACAGGTTCAAGTGAGTGAAAATTCAAATTAAATAATTTGTGAATAAAAGTGTTATCGTTTCGTGTTTACTGGTGTCTCACGTCACGTCGTTTCAAATGTCCAATCTCCGGCCGTCATTTCTATGTGGTGAGGCAAAATGGCGATATCCAGAAGTCCAATCAAGAGTTAACCGATAACTAAACAGGACATACACCCTAGGCAGAAAATTAAAATCATCAAACCGACACTTTCTAGTCATCCTAAAAGACATATATGTGACTGTTGGTGACCGATGCTTCTCAAAAGCAAGCCCGTTTTTATCGAATGCTTTGCCTTTGTTGATAAAAATATGTGACACTCTTGGAAAATTTAGGTCACAGCTTAATTAAGACTCATCTCTTCCAACGTGCTTATGACTATAGGTGTTATACTTTGTAAGGCGCCTTGTACAGTTTGTAGCACTGTATACGCACAACAATGAAGACAAACATCCGTCCATAAAAATGAGGGAACTTCTTTTCTTACATATGAGCCTAATTACATGGAAAGGTGTCTTTTTTGTTCTGTTTGTTTGCTTGCTTATTTGTTTTTTTTTGTTGTATTTTCGTTTGTTTGTTTGTTTGTTTGTTTGTTTGTTTGTTTGTTTGTTTGTTTGTTTGTTTGTTTGTTTGTTTGTTTGTTTGTTTGTTTGTTTGTTTGTTTGTTTGTTTGTTTGTTTGTTTGTTTGTTTGTTTGTTTGTTTGTTTGTTTGTTTGTTTGTTTGTTTGTTTGTTTGTTTGTTTGTTTGTTTGTTTGTTTGTTTGTTTGTTTGTTTGTTTGTTTGTTTGTTTGTTTGTTTGTTTGTTTGTTTGTTTGTTTGTTTGTTTGTTTGTTTGTTTGTTTGTTTGTTTGTTTGTTTGTTTGTTTGTTTGTTTGTTTGTTTGTTTGTTTGTTTGTTTGTTTGTTTGTTTGTTTGTTTGTTTGTTTGTTTGTTTGTTTGTTTGTTTGTTTGTTTGTTTGTTTGCTTGTTTATAATATAATTTTAGCTTCTTCTGTCTAATATACTATGGCCATTCCATATACCTCTACTCTACGGCCTATGCCCAGGTGGCATCCATTACAACGACTTTTAAAGTCTTTTTGGATGTCTCCTTACTCCGTATTTTGTTTAAATTTTAATAACGTACAATTATATAGGTAAAATAACTATTCTTCTTATAAGTATTCCTGCTTCTAGATTGTGGGTAACAGTTACTGAACGACCTGAGCTGTTGAAATGGTCATATTGCAACAAGTAGTGATTAGCCCCATAAAGCCATATAGAGCCTGGTAAACAGATTGTGATGGTCAGACGTGAGGCGTATTTGCGTAACACGCAACACGTGCTGTTGCCAGCGTGGTCATCACGCGAGCGTAACATTAACACGCGTTAGCCCCTGAAGCACTGATGTCGACTACAGTAATATTTTCTCGTTTGCAATAATATCAATAAATATCAGGTTTTAAATACATATAACATAAACAACTAATTATATAAATACTAAAAGGTCAAAAAACATGGTTTGATTTTCAGGGATGATCTGCAATTATTAATGTACCATGGACATCTTTTTAAATATGTAAATATCGTTGTATAGATTCAGACAGAGTGGACATTAGCTGTATTTCTATGTTTATCACAAATAACCCAAGTTATATGACTATATGAATGCTGATAACCCATTTTGATTTTGTGTTTGAACCTCCCCTTTCATTTAAAAAATCGCAAGAAAACGACGTAAAATGTGAATTTAGTGAGTATCGTGTTATTATGTCATATTAGTTATCAGTGGTTATTGGTTGGCAACCTTAGCAGGTTAATGGCCACGGCTTTCATGGCTGCAGCAACGCGTGACCATGTCCAGCATGGACGCCATCTGTCGAATAGTGAGGTAACTGACCAGGTCGCTAGGACAACCGCGCATGCGTATGACTCGTGACGGTTTTTGTCACCTGTGGTCGTCATCAGCAGTCCTGCGTGACCGTCACGTAGAACGGTTGCCATGGCAACTGATCAGATTCCTGGTGGACATATTTGATCACCTCTCCATGTGCCTAATTTATGCTTGAATCAGCCTGACACTCAAATCATATCGAACCTCAAACATGACTGAGATTACATTAGCTTTTCTATTAGTTCCATTTAAATCCAGAGCACTCTCTCAATGAATTGCCACAGGATATAAAAATTAATATATATGTACAATTGTTTGTCTGAAGACGATTCATTTCCATCAGCTATATACTTTTGACATACAGGAAATATTCAAATTATGTGTGGTCATTTACCATCCACTATAGGCTCGCTATCTATGCTATTTTGATTTGTTTAAACGGTGGTCGCGACCAATCAGATACCCAGCTCAAAATGACAATGACACTGTAGAACGTTTCTGCCTTAGGCCATCTTTCTGCATTTAGAAATTAAATTGTGTCAAGAGAACCTTATGGGGAAGGTGAGATGGATCAGTTGATACTGCCCTCCTGACACAGGATTCGAACCCTTGTCGTCTCATTCTGAGCACGCTACCTCTCGGTCACAGAGGCTCTCTACAATACTGAATCTCTACCATGGCTAGAGCTTTCAGTAATCTAGTTTGAAAAGGTTTAGATCACACCCCTTCCACCTGTCATCACCTGACCAAACGCCTGTCACGCGCCGTATCTAACACGTCACTAAGTACCTGATATTAATGTCAGATTCCAGAGTGACGAGAGATCCCACTCATTAGCAAGTCCAAGTTCATTCATTCTTTAACCATTGTAACGCTAAAATAGTTGCATATACACCATAGATAAACCAAGAAGACCAAAGGGTTTTCCTTCAATTTAAATCATCATACATGTCCGCTTCATTTGAATACCTATGTTATGGGTTTAATGTCCATTATACAGTCGTATGCAAAACAGCGCTTAACTGAGAGAAAAAACGTGACGTGCTGTCCAGCTTGGCGTGAATTTTTGAATAATCATTATAATTTTGCTCAATTTATTTCTCAAGAATTACATTGATTATTTCAAAAGGTATGTCATTTGACATTTGTACATGTAGTAGTTCTAATGTAGCTCATATTTACCGTTATTATGTTATACTGTCACGACACTGTCATCTTATTCATATCACCACCCTTAGAAGGCTCTACTGGCCCTATTGAGCCTATATATATATGTACATAAATTAATTGTACATTGATTCATTCATTGTACATTGTCATTTGCAGACTCATTTCCTACGAGTTTTCGAAAGATATTTAGGAAATTCTGCACATCACAAAATAATTAATTGATTTAATAAAAAGAGCTATGTCATCAGGAAATATATCTTTCTCGAAGACACAGCTGTTTCTCTGAAGCCCCCTTTACTCTATGTCTTCAAAATTTTATTTAATTTTAGGATTAGCATATCTCTCGATCATCCCATAAAATATTATATTTTGTTACTGAATTTCTACATACAATAGAATACAGAAGAGGAGGTCTGAAAGATCCCAAACTTAAAAATATACAAAAACATTTCAGAATAAATTAATGGAAACCCTTTACACAATACTAAATTCAAGCGACGTAAAATAAATAACAGAAAAACACGACAGGTCGACCAATATCTGCTCCGCGTTTGTCCACCGTCCTAAACGCTGAACCAGTTGCATGGTCAGCGTTGAAGGCGATGAACAAACAATAAATCAACTCGCCGAACCAACCATGGCGCAGTGCTGGGCCAGCGTCAAAGACGGTGGCCCGGCACCACACAAAGGCCGGATCATCGCTCCGTGCCCACCGAGATGCAAAAACACAATAAGACACAAAACTCCTTTTAATTAACAGAACTATATCTTTTTCAAAACTACATATTTTCTCGCTGAATATGAGACATAGGGCTGGAGATGTCCGTTCTTTCCCTCAACCCGGCTTTTACTAAACACCATCGTTTATTATAAACGACATCTACTTACATTTCTATCTCTAAATACAAAGTCTTATTTATAAATTAAAATACTGTAGTAATGTGGCCAACGATCCATTGAATCCGTATATTTGCTACAGTTACTTATGTTACAGACTAAATATTTTTCGTTAAGTTCTAAAAATGTGTATTTTAAAATTCATGTGAGAGAATCAAATGGAATACAAATAATATTGTGACAAGACACGACAAGAGTATATATATATAGTTACCTTGAACATGGAGGGTGTTTTTTCCACTTTGTAAAGTGGCAGATACACCCTTTTATATCCAAGGCGGCGATATGTATTCCTTGTGCAGCTAATATAAGTCAGTATACTCAGTTTTAACCCTTTTACCGCCGGTCAATTATATATTCAGTTTTTCATTTTTTTAATACCACAATAAATACCACCTAATGAACATTTTAAAGAGAAAATGTTATATCAATCAGCAAGATTTGAAAAAAGCTGACCTTTATTTTTTCAAATCGGAATAATTTTCACTCACTAGAAGTTGTGGATCGCGCCAGCGAGACACAACTTCAAGTGAGTGAAAATTCCCATCGAATAATTTGGCGTTTAAAGGGTTGAACTCGGATCAAGTAACCAACCACAGAAACTGATCACATTGCTTGTGACAGATGTACAATTAACCCTTATCCTGCTGATGACGACTATTGTCGTTTTTAACCTTTTTCATTAGTCGATCAAATCACTGTTATTGGGAATGTAATGTGTGTCTGAATATCAAGATTTGCAAATATTTGTGCTCAGTGTTAACAAATGTGAGTAATTTTCACCCACCTAAAGTTGTGGGTCGCCGTATTGTGATATTTTCGATGTACACATAAATGTAAATAAAACCAAAATTCTCATTTTTTCCAGAGGAAAATTAAGAAGACACCATATTTTTAATTTCGGAGAATTTATACTAGATACTGTAGAGGGATATAATTTTTTATGATTGATCTTCAACTACAATGCCAAATTTGAAATAGCAAAATCACATTTATATCAGAAAGGATGCAGAGCTATGTTTGCTCTACTTGAAAAAACCCGGAAATCTGTCTCTCCCGATGGATATAATGTTAAAACTTTTTAATGTACTTGTAAAACCGGGAGTGTTGTACGGAGCTGAAATATGAGGCGGCGACAATGTGACATACTTGAAAGACTACAGCTTAGATTTTTTAAATACGTGTTATCTGTAAATAAGTTCACTTCCTCTATGATGGTTTATGATATTAAAGTATTCAAACATTCAGTAAAGATGAGATTAAAAGATCAGTTTATTCAAAAATGGCACGAAATTATATCACAAGGAGGAAAATGTACAGTTTATCGTATTATTAAAACATCGTTGTGCTTCGAAAGTTATTTAAATGAATTACCAGACCTACACCTGAAATACTTCACAAAGTTTAGATGTCGCAATCATTGCTTTCTCATAGAGGCCGGTGTACGGTCACAACTTCTTCGTGATATTCGAATATGTCAATTTTGTGAAACAGATATAGGTGATGAATTTTATTATTTACTTTGTTGTCCTAATTTTAAAGAAGAACGTAAACATTTTATCAATTTAAAATATGAACTTTTTAAACAGACTAAGGGTGAACACCTTAAAAAGCTGGCTATGTTTGTGAAAATAATAATAGGTAAATTTTAATATTGCAAAATGTAAATATTGTATATACTATGGCATGTGCCTTGCAACTCTGTCTTGTCTTCTACTACAGAGGACCGACCACCAGAATAAATTACTTGTTACTTGTTACTTGTTACTTGGTAGCGATACACAACTTCAAGTGGGTGAAAATTTAAATGATTTAACTTAGCAGGATAAGGGTTGGTAAAATACTTGAATTCGGAACACGTCTGCTTCGCATAAATATAAATATTTTTCGTCATTTGAAGCATGTGAAAATGACGTTATGCATTCTACCCTTAACCCTTTCACCACTGAAGCCCGTTTTTATGTGCTGAATGCCATAGCATTCAGCACATAAAAACGGGCTTCAGTGAGTGGTGGAAGGGTTAAATTGAATTAACATTTTAAGCGCTAAAATATTTCTATGTAAAAACCAAGAGAACCAAAGCTTTTTTCGTCGTTATCGTCATCGTATCATCGTTAGCTCTTTCCGCTTCATTTGAATACTTATCTTATATATTAAATATAAATATTCATCAGCTTCAGAATACATCTGGAAATAACATGAAATATTAATTATTATCGATATTCACATTCTGTGTTCTTATACTAACATTTTATTGTATTTATTGTTCCCATGGCTATGAAATTGTGGAAATTAGAGTCATTTTAGCATTTCCCGTAGCGGAAAAAGACTGCTTTGCGGCGAAAAAATAGCCCATATCACCACTTGTGAAAACACAGTGTTTTCATATCTTTTGCAAGAGCTACAGAAAAGCCAACATCGCTTTTCTTACTCTTGAATACCTATAGTATGACTTTGTGGGGTCAACAATTTTAGATCGGGGTCTGTAAGGTTCAACCCTTTTTTTTGTAAGATAGAGACCGCTGGCTTCCTGACTATTATGGGTCTACGACCATGATGAATTTTTAATTCTTTTACTGCAGCGATCGACTATTGACGTCAGATTCTGACGTCTAAAGGCGATCTCCGCGCTGAAAGGGTTAAATATACCATCTAACAGTACAGTATAGGAAATTGGTTCAAATTTTAGATTACCTACGATACCCACAGCAACAACTAGGCCATGAGCAGATTATATATAGTTGATTGACAATAAACGAGTACAATTTCCAACAAGACCGCTCATCATCGGTGATGCCGAGTAACCGGGGATTGTATTATCGTACAAGTTACGATATATCGTAGGCTTCGGATTGGTTGAGATGGCCATCTCAACCAATCCGAAGCCTAGGATATATCGTAACTTGTACGATAATAAGGGCCCTGACCAGTAACGTGATTTAATTTGAACACATTAATCACAATTACAATCTGAGAAAACGTTGCATGCTGAATCAGACCATCAATGTTGTTTGTTAGTAAACATTACAAAATGTAAAATAATAATTAAACAGCTCATCATTTAAACACAACGTTAAAATGATGTGAACTTTCATTGGTTCAGTCCCAATAACGATATTGCTCAAACAAAAAAGTTGGCGCTAGACTTCTGCAGCTCGTTCATATAAGAGGTGTCATGATAGCTAAAACAATATTTTCGCAACATAATTGCAATCATAAAGATTCGAGGCATTGCTAATTTATATATTAATATAATTAACATCGCAAAGTTGCAAATTTTGTCAACTATTCTGATAATTAGATATGACTAAAAAATATAACTAGATAAATTGAATATATTGGAGCTGCATGCATATTAGGTTTCGTGTTGCTTTAGCTTGTTAACAACAACAGAAGGATAAATGTTTATGATTATCATGTTAAACAGCTATAATACATCTACGACATATGTACTGCTCCCTTGGTGACCCGGGTGTCAAGCGGGGAGGTCAGATTGTGACCTGGGGGTCAAGCGAGAGGTCACCTTGTGATGTTCTGATGTCGTGATCAAAAGCGATAATCCAATGAAAACATTTTGTTTCTGTTTAGGGCGTATTTATTGGTTAAGTACATGATGTAGGTTTCGCTGTCACATGCAGCCTTTTTTACCACACAGAAATTTACTCTCATTTTTTATTTAAACTTTGCCGCAATTCAGATGTCAGTAAAAATGTGATGCGTTTATGGAATACCCAAATTGACGCAATAAATAATAATGACATATTGTGCCATTTTTTCATGTTTTCAACTAGAAAGTCAAATAATTAAATATACCAAAATGTAAAATACCAGTACCTCTAATGATTGCTTAGAACTTCTTATTGTGATCACGGAGATAGTACCACTATCTCCATGTTGTGATGTAGTGTAACATTATATAATCTATGATTTCTAAATATGGCAGGTGCTGCTTGAATGTAAAGAGGGAGATTAAAGGGCTGGTTAAACATGTGTATTAAAACTTAAAGTGTTAACCCTTATGCTCGGAATTGTGTGTTTCTATTTTTCGTCATTCAAAGCTGGAATTGCTGGCACAAACTCCAGCTCGAAATGACGAAAAATAGTACGATTTCTGAAAAATAAACAAAATTTATTATTTTGTTATTAAACTGAGTATTCCTCACACAAACTATTTTATGGATTTTATTTGGTGTAAAAACTTACTTGACAAGCAAAGAATATAAATATGATCAAAGGGCAAATTTTTCAATATTTTTCAATATTTTTCAATAGTATTTTTTAAAACCAATAGACATAATCTGATAATTAAAGTTCTATACTTTTTTGAAGCTTAATCCAAATGCTGTACTCTTTTTTTCTACTGTATATAGAAGTATACTGCCGAGCAAAACCAAAAGGCAGTATCTGCTTACTTTAACAGTAAGCTGATACTGCCTTGTGGCTTTGCAAAGCAGCATACATGACAAGAACCCCCATTTTCTAGGCAGCACCATTTTCATAGTCCGTAATGACAGCCTCTGTGTGCGATACAGAGTCTGTAATCATTGCCATTCGTAAAGTTGTGCCTCAAAAATCCGGTGCGCGGACGGTCGATTGCGCAATGAATTACTGCGTCATTGTTTTATCAATTATGTTTATATTATTTTATAATGACAGATTTACATCTCATTAGAATAATGCCTTAGCGTGGGGATTAAAACCCCTGTCTTTATAGGTGAATTTATCATCTAAATAGGGCTACCCTCAGATTTTTCATGAAATTGTTGGTCTCAGCGTACACTGACCACCAGCATAGAACACAACAGCTTTTGCTATGCTGTCCATCTCTGACGTTGCAATCATGCTGTTCACGTTAAGCTCGGACTACATTTTCATGACCTGGCACAGACATATAATTAGATAGTGAGCGAGCGAGCGAGTGAGCGAGTGAGCGAGTGAGCGAGTGAGTGAGTGAGCGAGCGAGTGAGCGAGTGAGCGAGTGAGTGAGTGAGTGAGTGAGCAATATATTCCACTGCTCGCGTGTGGGTGTGTGAACATGCAGAAACCATAATGTGCCCCACATAGACCCCCTCCCAGCAGGTAAAAAAAGGTTGACCCAATGTTGTTTTAAAGCTGGTCCACCGTCTTCGACGCTGAACCAGAATTAACACAACATTAGGTCAGCCTCTAATTTTTGATGGGCGCTCCTGGTTAGCAGGGGGGGGGGGGGGAGGGTGGATTAATACCAGATTGTGTCTGACAGGTCCACGTGAACAAGGGGGCAGTTCTGGTCACAACAGATGGTCAGCCATCACTATTATAGTGAGACCCTTGTCACCCCATGATCTATTCTAATATTTTAACCCTTTAATCTCCCTCGTCGCTTAACTCTTAAAGCGCTGAAATATTTTTTATAAGCCATGGAGACCAAAGGTCAATCTAAAATCATCAGAAATGTCTTAGTTAGCTATTTCCGCTTCATTTGAATACCTACGCTATGTGTCTACGGTCATTAGAAATATTGTATTCTTTCAGCTCGTGGATCGACTTTAGACGTCAGAATCTGACTTCTATAGTCGTCAGATTCTGACGTCTAAATTCGATCCCCGCGCTGTAAGGGTTAATCAAAAGCGTTTATTATCGTCAATATATATGCGCTTCGGGTGTCAAACGGTGTATTATTTAGCTAGTACCAGAGGGTCAATGCTTGGCCAAGCCCTTGGCGTTAAAGGGTCTAGAAACACACCACGTCCATAGCGACCAAAGGTTTGATTTTGGTTGAGCTCTTGGCGTCAGAGGGTTTGGTCACGCTCGGTGAACACCGGTCAAATCATGAGAAATGACCATTTCGTATAATTGGTCAATCCGGGTTGCCGAGCATCGGCAAACAGCAGTAACTGCTTATTTGAAAAGTAAGCAGTTACTGCTGTTTGCTGTTGCGATGCAGAATAGCTTGACGAAGGTAAAAAGCAGTAACTGCTTCCTTTTCAAGTGAACGGTTACCACTGTTTGCTTTTGTCACATGTCACAAGTTTGAATAGTTAACAGTTACTGTTGTTTGCCAGACTCAATTGTCAGGCTGTGTACAGGTGGCTGAACAACTAGGTGTTGATCCAACTTTGGTTCAAGGCTGGGCCAACAACTCCCATGTTATGCCACCATTGAGTTAATGTTTGGTCAGCATTATATGTGGGTTGGCTGAGCATCGTGGCAATGCGAGTTTCCCCCGGTAAAGGAGGGTGGATCAGAAATTATTGGGATGATTTATGTTCAATAAAAATATACCATAATAACCATAAAGTGCTAAATTATCAAGTGTTATTTTATTCCTATTCACAATTTTTAGAGTAAAATCTATTTTTATGTTTGCCTATTATTGTTGAATAAGCTGAACCTAGCCATATAATTAATACTTTACAAAATGTCTATATAACGTTTTCATTTGGAATTAAGACATTTTTTAGTGTATCGATGAGTTTTGCATCAAATTCTTATTTAGTTCGTTGACTCTTTGCTTCTTGAAATATCTAACCACCCATCCACTAGCTTACTTGCATGGAGATAGTAAAGGCTTTACTATCTCCATGCTACTTGGGAACCTTACCTATTACACTAATCCATCTACTTTTGAAAAGCCCTTATCTCGCTAAGTTAATTTATTTAAATTTTCAACCACTTGAGGTTGTGTCTCGCTACCGCGATCCACAATCTCAAGTGATTTAAAATCACCGATATTACTCTTACAGTGCTCAAGGTCTTGCGTCTGCTACCAACGGACACGAGATGTTATTATTTATATGAGATCAAAGATTTACAAATATTGATACTGAAACATTCATTTTACTCTCAATAAGTGCTTTAACACTTAAAATTGAATTTTTACCCACTTAAAGTTGTGTCTCGCTGACGCGATCCACAACTTCAAGTGAGTGAAAATTATTTAGATTTGACAAAATGGAGGTCAACTCTTTGCCTCTTGCGATATCTAGCCACTCATCTACTAACCTTGCATATTACACAATAGTCAGATTCACAATAAATTAATTAATCGGGGGGGGGGGGGGTGAATTTCGCGGAATTTTGCATACACAATTTTGTAGTAATGAAGCGACTAGAAGGTATTTCAGAAGTTAGACCATTTCACATGTAATCTGGTAATAAAATTCTGAGACGAAGCTGATGGGTTTATTGAGGGCGACATTTTTTTTATGTATGTTAAATAGATTAACTATTAAACTATGTAATGTTTTTCAATGCAATTTTCAAGTTAGAAAATAGTGCTTGTAAAATTTCATGACAATTGGTTGAGAATTGACTGAGAAATACGCGGAAATCAATCACCACGATTATTGTGAATCTGACTATAATCCACCTAGCGTATACTTTTAAATGTTAAATATATAGATTTTAGACCTATGTGCACTGTACAAATTGAAAAGTTAGCTCGCTTATTGACGTATTTTGAAATGAAAGGGTGCCGCTTTGTGAAGTGGTAGATACACCCTTTGGTCTCCCAATGAGACAATTTTCTCCCAGTGTGTAATAAAAGCCAGCCCATCATTAAACAGTGTGGTGCCAACCTCTGGTGCAACGACCCCATATTGCCAGCAAGCACAAAAAATAAGCCGATCGTGGTTTGATATTGGTCTACGACGCTGGACCAACATTAAGTCAGTATTGGTTCAACGTCTTGTTTTCGCTGGGTAGCCACAGCCGACAAGGGCGTATCCATTAACAAATACGAGGGGTTGCTTTGATATTTAGAAAAGTTGTCTGACATGGTGGCCCCTGCTATTCTGATCCAAGGAAATTTTTAAAAAAAAACGGTGTGATTTCGTGGCACCTGTGTTGTAAAAAGGAGAAATCAAATGAAACCAATGAAATGAAAAATCATCAGTCTGGAAATTACGGGGAATACCCTGAGTATCGACCTGGATACATCCCAGCTGGCAAACAGGAGACATTAAGCCTGGGTTGGTTTTATGCTGGCCCACATTAACCCTTTCAAGCCTGAATTTACCATTGTCATCTTCATCCACTACAAGCCGCGAATTGCTGTCGCAATTCTCGACTTGTAGTGAATGAAGATGATTTGATGTGGTTTGAAATTAAAGAAAATTGCCACGTATTGGTAAACCAGTTTCATGGAATTTTTTTTTCTAAAACCCTTGGTTGTAGGAAAATTAGGTCTGTTTACAGGGATGTAAGATGATGCTTTAATGCATCGCTAGAGCTTAAAGGGTTGAACCATCATCCGTCTTATGCTGGGTATGTAGATACAACCAGAGGCCCATCCCAGTAAAATAATAACCCTTACAGCACTGAGCCACAAACGCAGCGAAAAAAATCCATAAACTTCAAGTGAGTGAAAATTTGTGTTATTTGTGAAATTTAGGTCCCAACATATATCAGTGTTTTAAGATTAGAAGCATATTTTACTTTTAACAACTGGTTATACATGTGCTGATACAGAATACAGAATGGCTACTGTAGTCGACATCAGTGTTCCGAGGGTTAAGATTATCTTAACTTTCTGTCATTTCTATTAGAAAAGTTAAAGGGACCCTGTGGGATGAGACATTTTCAATTTTGCCAATTTAAAAAAAATCATATATATGAAGCTATATAGCCTACTGATCTTAACTGAAAATACAAAAAAGTCAAAAAACAATTTTAAAGCACCGAAAAAGAGTGAAATAGCTATATTTCCAGGTCGTATATTGCCATGTAAACAAAACAAGTCAGCAATATACAGCACTTTACACCACATATTCACACATCTTGGATGGTAAGATCAAAGCAATCGCCGCTAATTGGTGTCTTATAGCCAGGACGTGGGGGGATACACCTGCAACACTGATTGTCTGCCCAGCGCTGGGCCGACAGCATCAACATGTGGCCCAATGCTGTAGGAACATTCAACCGTCCTTTAGCAAGTGCTTAGGAATACAAAAAATATATTTGGGTTTTAGGCGGATTCACAGAAATGTTGAAAAAAAATATTTTTTTAAATCTAAAAAACTTTGAGAACAATAAGATCATGATCTGGGGGATACACTATTTCATTACAAAACTAAAATGATTGTCATCCCAAGGAGCTGCTTTAAGAGCATCTTAATGCTAAGACCTGATATATGGTTTCAAACATCTTGGGGTAGATGCTCAGTTATATCAAATAATTCTATTTGGGAGACTTCTATTTCTCATAAATAATTTTATTTTTCATTTATTTAAGGCTAGAAATTGCGTCAGCAATTACTGTTGCAATTGAATAAAAAATACTCATAAACAATTCAGCAGCACACGGACTAACTTTTCCAACATAAATTGGAAAAAATTGGAGATAATCTACGACGCTGATCCAACAATAAACCAGCATTGATTCGACGTCTCAAGTGTACTGGGTGACGTCACAATCAGTTCCAAGCATCACCTGGCACAGTTTAGTTAGTGATATGCTCGCTAGTCCTACATCACAGTAAAATATGCCACCAGGTGACGCCCACGTCTTGTGAGATGACAGAGCGCGGGTTTGACCTTCTGCTTCAGAGCAGTCCATATCCATTTGGCCGGCATGCAAGGCAGATCAGTTCAAAGCGACACATCAGGCACTAATACTACAATTAACCCTCTGACTACCAATAATGCTGCTCAAATTTTACTTTGCAAGTTCCAAATTGCTGTCGCAATTCCAATATATTAAAGCTAATAAAAAACATTTTGTCTTTAATACTTGAGTGTACTGTATAAAAATAGCCCTTGTGGTGCTTAATTGTTTGTTTCTATTTTTCATCCATTTGAAGCTGAAATTGCTAACGCAATTTCCAGCTTCAAATGACGAAAAATATTTATATTTATGGTAATAATAGACTTCTCCAATATAGAATTTTGGATTAACTAAGCATCTGTATTCTTGTTATGCCATGGATTGTATTCAGTGTCGTATATTCGAGCCTCTAGGACTCATAGTGTCAGGCAGGGAGGTTGATGTAGTAGTTAGGTTCGTCAGTATCCAAGCTAATTCCTGACGTTTATAGTCAGGCAGGTGAACCAAGTGTGACGGATGCGGAACCCACTAAAACCAGGACCAGCCACGATAACACACAAAAAACAAGCGGAAACAGATGCAGCGACAACAAGTACATAAAAACGTACAAACGGCAGATTTAACGTCAAAAGGAATCACAACATTTACAGCAACACTAACAATATTTGTAGCAATATCATATAAAGTCCTAGTCATTTCAGTAGCAGATATAATGTCATGGTTGCTAATGGTGATCTTGTATCCCTTAGTCACCATGTAGGATCTACAGACCTATGGTTGTCTGGTTGCTATGCGGCCATTGCTGTATGTTTGCTATGCAGGCATTGCTGTCAGTGGTCTGGTTGCTAATGGTGATAATGTCTCTCTCGAGTTACCATATAGGAACTATGGTTGTCTGGTTGCTATGCAGTCATTGCTGTAGGTGGTCTGGTGATCTTGTCTCCCCTAGTTACAGTGTATGAGGCATGTTTGTCTGGTTGCTATGCAGTCATTGCTGCAGGTGGTCTGTTTGCTAATGGTGATATTGTCTCCCTTAGTTACCCTGTAGGAGCCATGGTTGTCTGGCTGCTATGCGGCTATTTCTGCAGTTGGTCTGGTTGTTAATGATGATATTGTCTCCCTTAGGCTTAGTTGCCCTGTAGGAACTATGGTTGTCTGGTTGCTATGCAGCCATTCCTATAGATGGTCTGGTTGCTAATGGTTTCCATGTCTCTCCCCTAGTTACCATGTAGGAACTATGGTTGTCTGGTTGCTATGCGGCCATTGCTGTAGGTGGTCTGGTTGCGAATGGTTTCCATGTCTCTTCCCTAGTTACCATGTAGGAGTCATGGTTGTCTGGTTGCTATGCGGCCATTGCTGTAGGTGGTCTGGTTGCTAATGGTTTCCATGTCTCTCCCCTAGTTACCATGTAGTGGAGGACCTGCTGTCTTGTACTACATCAGATCCTGGGACGTTACAGGGTGCAGACACACAGACAGACACCTCCCTGCTCCCCCCCCCCCCCCCCAGTCACCCATCCCTCTACTAGCCATCTGCAGCAAATTTCGCCACTGCCCATTAACTTTTCCAGTCCTGTTTCTAAATGAAAAATCATCCCTTTTCAACGTTTAACAAATATTTCGCTGTTTTCACAGTCACAGAAATCCTATAAAATTACTTGAGTTGCATAGAAAATAATTGTGAATTTGTGTTAAAACAGATTGTTGTTTATCATGAAAGCTGTAGTGTCCACATTATATTGCGGAACCACAACAAAATTAAGCTTTATTTTCTTCTAAAATATCCACCATATAAAATTTCAATAAATGTAACAAGATTATGACTAGTTACCATGTAATCAGTTACCTTTAAAATACTGACATATTTTGCTATTTCTATCAGGTCAGAATAGTGGTACAAACACCAGAGGAAAGGTACGAGATTTAGTGAAGACGAATACGAGGGCTTAAACGGTTGATTTTGCCAAATTGGCAGGACGAGTTTGTGGGCTCATCCTTTATCATTAGGCCTGTCATCCTGACTGGGCCTCCTGGAGTCTGACAGGGGGCCCTCCCCAGCAGACAGCAGAACCTGGACCAATGTTGGCTTAATGATGGCACAACGTCGTAAACGTTGGGCCAACATTAACCCATCATTTGTTCAACGTCTTCTGTCTGCAGGATGAGTGGCTGCTATTGAAGGTATTATAGATGTAAGGGAAGAACCATTCTAAATCTGTGGGATGGATAGTTTTTTTTCGAAGAAAACTTTATTATCTATTTATTGTGACAAAAAGCATGTTGAGTGTTGCATAAGAATAATTTGTATGACGATTTTTGCAAAATAAGCTGCTGATACTTTTTGTCAAAGGGGTACACAGAATATTTTAAAAGCCTACTCCTGCAGTTTGATAAATCGTTTGAGAATTGTATTCCTGGTAATTCTCATCAAAAAACATGTTTTAGGGACACTAAACCGTTTGGTTCCTACAAAATGGTTGTGCTAATTTCTGAAAAATGACAAAATTAAAACTCAAGCCACAAAAGACGATCATAATGAAAAATGACGTAAATTGTACGCAATTTTATCTATGACATCCGATGGTTTCATACACTATTTATCCCAACTAGATTTTTTTCAAGACAAGAACAAATGTTACCCTGGCATAAAAACTAAGCCTTTCTAAAATATTTGTTGCAGTAGTACACCCCAGATATCAAAAGGTGCGATGCTCCGTGTTACAAGGGGTGATCCTGAACGCCTAGCCGGGAGCCCCCCCGTTTTGGGGGGGGGGGGGGTGCTCCCGATCTTGGCATTCAGGACACGGGCACTTACACCCCAGGTGAGCAGAGGCCAGCCACTCTGGAGCCGACCCCCGCTCCTGGAAGATCTACATCCCGCCCCTCCTGGTTCTGGTTGTCAAGCCCCGGTGCCCACGTGTTGAAATGGCAACGAGGTGTGGATGAGACTGCAGCAGGTGTAGCGGCAGGTCAGGGGGTGTGACACCACTGTCAGTGTGAGGGGTGAGGGGGTGAGGTGATGGGGGAAGGGGGGATAGATGAAAACAGAAAAGATAAATGAGAAAAAAGGAAAGAGTGAAAAAAGGAAGGAAGGAGAAAACAGGAAGAGAAGAAGGAAGGGAGGGAAGAAGGAGAAAAAGAGGGAAGAGGGAAAAAAAGAAGGATGAAGAAAAGAAGAAGAAGAAGACAATTTATTTGACCAAACGAAATTAGGTACAAAATAAAGTGAAAAGTGCAAACAACAGTCAAGACAAAAAATGTCGCCACCAATATGGCCACCTTTCACACAATTTTTTTTTTTAATATATAAGTTGGGTTAATGATTATGAAGAAAATACTATTGTACCAATGATTAAATAATAGATATATACAAACATGCATAAATGCGGATAGATTTATGCAAATATATTCCAAATTTATAAGAAAATGATAATGATGAAATAAAAGAAAGAAAAAATAAAGAAAGGATTGGAGGAGTGAGTGAGTAAACATTGCTTTACGTCGCTTTCTGCACAATGATGGTAATATCAGGACAGAAAGAAGCCCGAAGCCGGGACTGAACTGGAAGAACTGAACAATTGAAACAAGGAACAGAGGGAAGGATGGAAGGAATCAAGGAAGGAAAGAAAAAACAAAATAGTAGGAAGGAAGTTAAAAGCGATGACGGAACGAAGGACCCAAAGATGGAGAGAAATAAGGAAAAGAGAATTGAAACGGAGATGGTTGAAAAGGGCATTGTAAATTTTACTTGTGTTTCTTATATATTCTCTTCTAATAATAAATCAATTTTTATTCCAATCCTCTTTTCCAAGGGTGTGATATCCCCCATTTCCATTTTTGACTACGTTCTCCATTTATTTGACCTCAATATTATGAAAGTGATTGGTGGAGATGGTCATCTCCACCAATCACAGTCATAATACTGAGGTCAAGCTATATTGTATAATACCAATGTAATCTGCCGTGCAAAGACAGTATTTGCTTATTTTACAAGTAATCAGATACTGCCTTTTGGCTTTGCAGGGTATTGTTGATATTACCAGGATCGCCTTTTTGGCTTTTTTTTGAGGTGACGCCATTTACTGGCTGAAATCAAGAGGAGCATCTCACTGTGAATCCCTCGCGGATCCACATTCCGGACAATTTACTTGTCCGGCTCCCTCTGCATACCGCGTACCGCGTACCGGAAACCAAAGGCGGTAACTGTGTGGGTACACTGGCTGGATGCTGTCGCCATCATCCCAGACAGCCCAGCGTGGCGCCCGACACCAGCAATCCCCTAATTGGCGGCCTCTAGCGATCGTGGCGGCGTCCTCAGCACGAAGTGATGGCGGCCTCTAGCGATCGTGGCGGCGTCCTCAGCAGGAAGTGAACCCGTGGCTGGCCCCTGAATCCAGCCCACCTGATTTATCGGCCTGAAAAACTCCGCGAAAACACGTGTATCGCCTGTGTTCCCGCGTGTTCCCATGTTCCCCTAACTGCTCCACCTGCCCCAACCCGTGAAATGGCGCGCCCAAGCGTCCGTGTCGACTCCTCCACGCGGGGTTCTGACCCGGGACATATATCGGTGTGTTCTGTAACTCTCAGACAGGCATGCGAGACAGGGAAGATCCAGAACTCAGGGAAGGGGATGAGGCCATCTAAATCAAATATGGTTGGCCTCACAGCCTCACCGCTCCCCAACAAACACGAGGAGATGACTTATTTCATAAAATTTTGTTTTCTATTTTAACTCTGACACCGCTAAGCACGATTATAGTAATCTTTAATGTGCTTTATCAGCAAGTTTAATCACAGTTATTGGGAACGAAATGAATGAATTGAATGTTTTGTCTCAAATTAGACAGATATGATTAATTTTCACCCACTTGAAGACTGCGACACACACTCAGTTTCACAGATTTGTTGAATTTGTACTTTGCAAACACATTGTAAAATTTGTGAAGCAAAAAAAATTCACTTGACTTGACTTGTAAACATATTTCTCGAACCCAATAAAATATCGTTCTGTATACCCCGCTGTTGTGTAGCCCTCAGAGAGCCATGTGAGGGGTGGATCCCTCGGCATGCTACATAACAAACATCATACGCTTACCCGATGTTGTTTCAATGCTGTACCAGCGTCTGCAAAGTTGGCACAGCATTGAAACAACACTGGGCGGGCCCTCCGTCATGCCTACCTAACAAGTACGAGACGCTTATTCGGTGTTGTTTTAATGCTGTGTCAGTATTGCAGACGTTGGCACTGCATTAAAACAACATTGGTTAGACCATCCTTCATGCCTGAACACAACCCATGAGATGCCACTGTGAACACTGCCCATGTGATGCCACTAAACACCCATATCTTACAACTGGAAAACGTTAACCATTTAAGTCTCGATCACAGTTTTAAATCATTTACATTATTTGTCTCAAAATAACAAGTTTTCTTTACTGATTTCTCTGTCAATTGTTTATTTTTATTTTTGCGCGCTCTGTTTGCTGGTATTCCTGCAGCAACCCTGAAAATAAAGTGAATTTGTATTAAGTATTTCAGAAGCTGAAGTGTAGCAACAGGTACAACCCATTCAAATAACCTACATTATTCCCTTACATATATTTTGGGCGGGGGCCCTAGGGTAGTGGTTAGCACCGCTGCCTTTCACGCCAGAGTTCGGGGTTCGGTTCCCGGTCTCGGCGGTTTGAAAGAAACAAAAATGTTTCTTCCCCATCCACGTGTGAAAGTCAGTATTGTGGGGAGCCTCCGTGACCGAGAGGTAGCGTGCTCGGCCTCAGACCGCCAGGGCTCGAATTTCGAATCCTGTGTCTGGAGGACAGTGTCATCTCAATCATCTCACCATCCTCAGGAGGTTCTCCTGGCCCAGTTTAGCCTATATGTGCACAAAGGTGGCCTAAAGCCCGATTCATTTCATTTCATTTCATTTCCCTTACATATTTTAAATAAAATCTTTTACTATACTGAAAAAATAGGTTTATTTTATTTCATGGTATGAATGAAAACTTCAGGAATTTTTTGGATTTTTTTTTAATGAAATTTCAGGGTATAGACTTGAGCATAGTGCTTGCAAATTTCAATATCAAAATCAAGTCTAATTTATTTGCACAACAATCAACATTGTATCGGCAAAACCACATATACATCTACATGTACTAAAAACATATTATATAGTCATATTACAAATATATCGTTATATAAAATGAAATATCATTCAAAGAAGTCTGTATACATTAACATGTACTAAAAAATATTACATAGACATATTACAAATATATGGTTACATGAAATACAATATCATTCAAAGAAGGCTCATGAAAATCGGCTGAGAATTGACGCGGCCATCAGCGAAGATCTTGCACTAAAGAACGTTTTAAATAAATATACATACTATGTATTTACAGGAGACCAAACAACTGGTTCTGGGGGTGAAACATTCGATTACACTGCCAAAATTTCACGGTTTATGTATGAAATTTAGAAAGTATTTTACAAACTAAAAGCGAGACTTTATCCCTTTGACCGCCAAATTATTTAATTGGAATTTTCACCCACTTGAAAGTTGTGTCTCCCTACCGCGACCGACAACTTCAAGTGAGTGAAAATTACTCATATTCGTTTAATTTGAGACCAAACATTTGCAAATCTTGATGTTTAAACGCATGCACATTTTGTTCTCAATAAGTGCGAAGTAATCCGCTGATAAAACAAATAAAAACGACTATTGTCGTGATCAGCGTTTCAAAACATTCAGCGCGGTGATCGACTTTAGACGTCAGAATCTGAGAAGTCAGATATTGACGTCTAAAGTCGATCCCCGCACTGTAAGAGTAAACTATTCATACATAATGGCCGTGGACCCATAACATAGGTATTCAAATGAAGCGGGAAGACATTTATAATGATCATAAATTGAAAAACCCTTTAGTGTCCATGGTTTATATAACAAGAATTCAGCGCTTTAAGAGTTACCTGAGGAAAAATTGATATCACTTCTATAAGTTGGTACTTGAAGGGTCAGCATTTCAACTGGCATTTCTCAACCGCTCAAAATACATCTATTATAATTTGTAATATAATAGTAAATGTATATATATTTTAGGTAATTATATATAAGTAATATATATATTTATCTTACATATAAATATTATGCTACCGTTATATTATTATGTATAGTTATATATTTTCTTACTTTATATAATTGTTCAGGTACTTTAAAATCTGTAAGTATTATATAGATAAAAGCCCATTAATAATAATAAATATTATTATAATCAAAAAAGGTGTTATTATAATTATAACGGCTATAATTATTGCCTTGTAATTATATAATTATGTAAAAGCGTAAGCCTTGCCTAGAAGAATGCATTTAGTAAAAGATATGAAACGTCAACAAAAACGTGAAATTAAACAAACATTAGTTTAACCCCTTAAACCCTCAAAAGCATCATTTTGCATCTCTGGAAAGTGACTCAATTCCCCGGACATATGGGAATTAGAACCACTATATATTTTCATGAAATGGTCTTAACAATATTCGGAATTTTACTCGACTTTGACACCTTCGTCAAGTCAACTTCATCCCACCATATACAAGCCGAGAATTAAAATAACAGTAAAATAAATATTTAACCCTTTAACCGCCAAATAATTCAATTTGAATTTTCACTCAATTGAAGTTGTGTGTCGCTGACGCGATCCACAACTTCAAGTGAGTGAAAATTATTCAGATTTGACAAAATGGAGGTTAACTCTTTTCAAATCTTGCTGGTTGATGTCACATTTTATCTTCAACATATTTAAATTGTGGTACTTAATGTGCTAATAAAAAATGAAAACCCCGAATATATGCGCCACCGGCGGTTAAAGGGTGAATGCTAGGCCGCCGTCTACCACGTCAGCCAAACAGTAAGACAACCTTACGTAAGCGCTTGGTGTTTTCTAGGGATCTGTTGTTCGTCATGTCATGAAGGGAGTCCGCCCGGCTACAAATCGCCGCATTTCGCCACCAGATGCCGCTAACTCCCCGCCCCTCGCGTCTCTTTGCGGCGCGCGATGCATGTATCACCGCGAACCGCAAAACGGCGGCAGAAAACCAGATGGTGTTCACACCTTAACAAATTATACACGTTATAAACTAACGGTACATGCTCCGTCCTCAAACACTGAAAAATCACAGTATAGGTGAGAAAAGAGTGTACCAGGAAAGTACAAAGAAGAGCAGAGCATGGCAGGAAAAATGGAATGTATTGGATAAATATTCTGAAATAATGTGAATTTGTTATTGGTGTAAACTGTACATATATAGTCCTCCAGCAAGAACACTAGAAAAATCATTAAAAGAATAATGTAGTTTAATAATTTAAATAACCTGATAACAGAATTAAATTGCTAATTTTTACATCCCATGCACTACATATAAACATGAACAATCCGGGAAATTGGATTGGCCTTAACTATTTTTTATTTATTTTAGGATTGTATTGCCAGATTGCATGTCATGTATATAGTATGTCTTCGGAAATAATTAGGATTGATGCCAAAAATACTAGAAAAATGCTCGTCTGGAATTTTGTGAAAATATATAGAGAAATGAAATCGGCGGAAATCGTGTGTTTCGGATTGCTAGTATTATGAATTCCACCACCGTGAACCCTCGTGGCTGATAGCATTAGGTACGGTGCGATTCACATATTAAACACTGTTAAAAAACTATTGGACGACTGCAACGTTAAAACTATAATAACGGCTTTTTCAAAGTTCCTATGCCGCGTATATTTACCAGATGTCATGCTTGAATAACATTAAAGTATGTGAGGGACCCTGGTACAGTGGTTAAAGCTGCCTGCTCGGAAAGTCAGAGATCGCAGGTTCGTCTCCTGCTCTCTCATTCAGGTTTCAAGAAGCAAATTTTTCT
This sequence comes from Flabesymbios commensalis, assembly GCA_964017125.1. Lineage (NCBI taxonomy): Eukaryota > Metazoa > Annelida > Polychaeta > Terebellida > Flabelligeridae > Flabesymbios > Flabesymbios commensalis. The sequence continues at coordinate 12,040,303 of OZ024909.1, forward strand.
TAGCAAGAGAAACCTTGTATTACATTTTTGTATTTGTTTCGATTGCAAAATAAAATATGTTTATGCGAAAAAAAAAAAAAAAATTTCTTCGCTGCTCACTCGTAAAGTTTCTCTATTGTAGAGAGCCTCTGTGACCTAGAGGTAGCGTCCTCGGCCTAAGACCACCAGGCCCCGAATGTCGAATACTGTTGCTGGAGGACAGTGTCACCTCATTCATCTCACCATTTTCAGGGGTTTTCCTGGCACAGCTTAGCCTATATCTCCACAATGGCGGCCTAAAGCACCATTCATTCATTCATTCACTTATTCATTCATTCATTCATTCATTCATTCATTCATTCATTAATTCATTCATTCATTCATTCATTCATTAATTCATTCATTCATTCATTCATTCATTCATTTATTCATTTATGTATTCATTCATTTATTCATTCATTCATTCATTCATTCATTCATTCATTCATTCATTCATTCATTCATTCATTCATTCATTCATTCATTTATTCATTCATTCATTCATTTATTAATTAATTCATTCATTTATTAATTAATTCATTCATTCATTCATTCATTCTTTCATTCATTCATTCATTCATTCATTCATTCATTCATTTATTCATTCATTCATTCATTCATTCATTCATTCATTCATTCATTAATTCATTTATTCATTCATTCATTCATTCATTCATTCATTCATTCATTCACTCATACTTTCATTCATTCATTCATTTATTCATTCATTCATTCAATTATTCATTCATTCATTCATTCATTCATTCATTCATTCATTCATTCATTCATTCATTCATTCATTTATTCATTCATTCATTCATTCATTCATTCATTCATTCATTCATCCATTCATTCATTCATTCATTCATTCATTCATTTATTCATTCATTCCTTCATTCATTCATTCATTTATTCATTTATTCATGCCTTCATTCATACTTTCATTTATTCATTCATTTATTCATTCATTTATTCATTCATTCATTCATCCATTCATTCATTCATTCATTCATTTATTCATTCATTCATTCATTCATTTATTCATTCATTCATTCATTCATTCATTCATTCATTCATTCATTCATTCATTCATTCATTCATTCATTCATTCATTCATTCATTTATTCATTTATTCATTCATTCATTATTTCATTCATTCATTCATTCATTCATTCATTCATTCATTCATTCATTCATTCAATCATTCATTTATTTATTTATTCATTTATTCATTTATTCATTTATTCATTCATTCATTCATTCATTCATTTATTCATTCATTCATTCATTCATTCATTCATTCATTCATTCATTCATTCATTCATTCATTCATTCATTCATTTATTCATTCATTCATTCATTCATTCATTCATTTATTTATTTATTCATTCATTCATTCATTCATTCTTTCATTCATTCATTCATTCATTCATTCATTCATTCATTAATTTATTCATTCATTCATTCATTCATTCATTCATTCATTCATACTTTCATGCATTCATTCATTCATTCATTCATTCATTCATTCATTCATTCATTCATTCATTCATTCATTCATTTATTCATTCATTCATTCATTCATTCATTCATTCATTCATTCATTCATTCATCCATTCATTCATTCATTCATTTATTCATTCATTCATTCATTCATTCATTCATTCATTCATTCATTCATTCATTCATTTATTCATTCATTCATTCATTCATTCATTCATTCATTCATTCATTCATTTATTTATTTATTCATTTATTCATTTATTCATTATTTCATTCATTCATTCATTCATTCATTTATTTATTTATTCATTTATTCATTTATTCATTCATTCATTCATTTATTCATTTATTCTTTCATTCATTCATTCATTCATTCATTCATTCATTCATTCATCCATTCATTCATTCATTCATTTATTTATTAATTTATTCATTTATTCATTCATTCATTCATTTATTCATTTATTCATTCATTCATTCATTCATTCATTCATTCATTCATTCATTCATTCATTCATTCATTCATTCATTTATTTATTTATTCATTCATTAATTCATTTATTCATTCATTCATTCATTCATTCATTCATTCATTCATTCATTCATTTATTCATACTTTCATTCATTCATTCATTCATTCATTCATTCATTCATTCATTCATTCATTCATTCATTCATTCATTCATTCATTCATTCATTCATTTATTCATTCATTCATTCATTCATTCATCCATTCATTCATTCATTCATTCATTCATTCATTCATTCATTCATTCATTCATTCATTCATTCATTCAATGAGTTCAATAGTTTTCTGCTTGTTTCAGCTAATGTAAAACCACTGAATAATAACACCAGAAATAGTATATATCAGGTCACTTAAACATGTAAAATGGTAATTGTACGAGAAGGGGCTATAAATCCTGTATATTTTTAGGTATAGCAGACCAGCGATGTTGTACAGATGTTTTTGACAAGATCCTCTTAACTCTCCAACCCGTAAATTGTCTGTCTCAATGTTAGAAAATAGTGCTTGCAAAAGATCATGAGAATTGACTGACTGACTCAGAGAGATTTATTTTATCATTTTTATTCAAACTCGCTATAATGACTAACTAGCGGATGACAAATCAAGTTTTGATGAATAAAGTCGTATTACTGATACATAGAATCGACTGAAAGTGAAAATATTAAATGTTAAAGCTGCAGAATTAGAAATTTTCCACCATAACGATAGATACAAAACATCGTTTAACCTTCCAAGTCCTACATTATTCATTTATATTTTATTGTTTTTTCCTGCCACTAGACGTAACTATCAGTTTGTACTGGCGGAACATATACATTCTAACAGCCACATCTGTTAACACTGCAAATTTAGCACATTCTTTCTCAAAACATATCTTGGTATGTTGCTTTTCACATTTATCCTGCGTTTTTTTTTCAGTAATAGTTGTTATTCTTGTGAAAAGTGAATCTATTATCCTCTTTGAAGTCAAACATACACCTTTTATATTCCACGAGGCGCTATACGAAAACTCGTATCTTGACCTTTACTATTGTTTTTATTCTCCACACATAGATGTCGCTCTCGTCGACCTCCTTCTGTCCACGGGCGCCATTTTGAATTTAGAAAAACTCATTTCGGACAGTTTTGATAATTTTAAAAAATATCGTATATAAAAAGACCTGTGCGTGCTAAATTTAAACGACGAGAGCAAAACCTAATACCGCTCCGCCAGAATTATCACACCCTGAGCAGTCGTTTTTATTATGGTCGTATATGGATATAAGTCCATATCGCACTCTAGTTGTATTTTGAACTGCAATCTATGGCAATTATGTCATGTGTGATGTGATCGTATAAAAAAATACAAACGTTGTTCATTTTTCGTGCGATATGGGAAAATACAGCAGATGTTTAATGAATGAGGTGTGAGCCTAAATTCTCACACCTTATTCATTGGACGAGTGCTGTATTTTGTCATATCGCACTCAAATGAACACCGTTTGCATATCATCAGTTTCTACTTTTAGAGAAATATAAAAATATATGCGTTGAAAAGCATTGTTTTTCTCAACAGAATTCGAAATTGGGTTTAAAGCGCTGGCGAATGGGAATTACCACACGACATGCGAATTATATACAGGCCAAATCTATCAATACCTGAACAGAGTAAATAGCTCTTACCTGCAACAAATTATTAGATTTAGCTTAATGGTAAAAAACGATGACTAATGAGGCAAATTGGGAGTAAGCAAAATAACATGTCACGCGCATGCGTGACGTAAGTAGTTTTAGTGGTGAAAAGAGTAGTACACGTGTAATAACGACTGATAAATCAAGTCTAGAGCCATGCGTGTATACGAGAATATCGGACTATCGGTATGTGATGTCAGAGATGTACTATGTGAGGTCAGAAAGTAATAAACATTATGAAATTATTTTTACCATTATTATTTGTTTATATAAACATTGTGACACCAATCCTCACTGTGTTCATGTCGACAATGTTCCAACATAATGGTGAAAACAAGTGAAAATTGTGTATATCCACCAACTGTTCATGTCGACTATTCATTAAATGTAAGCAGTTTGTTTGCTGTAATTCCAGTTTTACTTCTCTTAGAACGGCGGTATTGTGCTGTTGTGCGAAACCACTGCAGTCTTAAAGATGCTAATCGGATCTACAGCCATTTTCAATCTTTTTATATTATTTTCTAGCGGGAATATTTCAATGAAAAATGGGCTTTAAAGTTGAAAAAATTGCCACATAATTTGATTCAAATTGTAAAAATATGCATAATTTTCAGCCACTTAAAGTTGTGGGTCGCGGTAGCGAGACACAACTTCAAGTGGGTGAAATTTATAATATTTAATGCTGGGCTTTAAAAGTAAGATAAAGCACATAAATAAGTATAAATGATAGACAAACTGTGTCTTAAATACAAAGAATGTTCACATACGTGAGGTTGTGTCTATCTGTTCAATATAAATACAATTGAATTTTGAAGATTGATTGACTTATTTTACAGATTTGTGTGTATGTTTTATTAAAATCCAGTCTGATCTTGCATTTTTGAAGAGTTCAATTCTGATTTATTTATTTTCTATTTACAACGTTGTGTGATTCCAGGGACCAGCGGCTTATCCCACTAAAATCGTAAAATCAAGATTATCCTAATGTTTCATGGGAAGGTTATCTTAAATTTTGTCTTGGATTTTCTCTTAGATTAACACAAATAAGAAAGAGTTAAGATAATCTACAAAAAAAAGAGCGAGTCAAGTTAGACTATAGAAATGAGAGAGATTCCAATAGAAATGAAGATAATCTATAGAAATAAGAGAGATTCTAATAGAAAAGAAGATAATCTATAGAAATTAGAGAAAATTAAGATAATCCATAGAGATGAGAGAAAGTTCAGATAACCTTAAGATGCCTAATGGAATGGGTCTCAGTCCTTGCAGAGTTAGTCGAAATAAATTGTTCCCCAAGTTAATAGTTAGTAGGTGTTAAAACACTAGTTTGACGTGTTTTCCTTTGGATACGGCTGTACCCATCCCGTGTCCTCAGCTACTGCCTCAACACTGGCCCAGCATCTGCGGCGCTGCCCCAACATTAAGCCAACGTTGGTTCGAAGTCTTGCGTTTGCAGTGATTCCTTGATATTGGGTGTTATTGGATGCAGAATCTGAGACGAGACATTGACCCAATGCTGGTTTACGTTGGGCCAGCGTCTGCGACGCTCGCCCAACGTTAACCCAACACTGGGTCAATTTCACGTGTTTATTGGATGCAGGATCTGAGAAAGCGTGTGTTGACCGGGAGCGGGCCAGAACGAGGCAGGTACCAGGATGGAGCAGTACCCGGATGACAGTACACATCACCAGCCTAATCGCTAGGTGGACCCACCGTCTAATTTATACCTGTACGCCCCGGCTTCACTGTGACTTCTTCACGGGAAACATGACATTAAAACTTACAACGCTGAAATATTTAGAAGTCATCATAAATGTCTTAGTTAACACTTTCCGCTTTATTTGATGACCTATGTTAGGGGTCTGTGTTCATTATAAATACTTTTACACTGTCAGTGCGGGGATCAACTTTATACGTCAGAATCTGACGTCTACAGACATCAGATTCAGACAAAAACTTGTAGACACAAATGACACGGTTTCCAGAGATATTTTTTCTATAATTTAGCGATTAATAGCTGTTCGATTTTAAGAATGTTTTCGGTTATGTGAAATAAATTAACAGTGTCACTGTTTATGTGGTAATAATTGGGGCATTATATATACCGTTCATGGCTGTTTTAACATGTTTAGTAGTATGTTTTCTTTTTCCCCTTACCCGAATATCAGTGGCAGGTGCACTAACAACATCGTAGAATAAATTGAAGGTAAATATTTTTATAATAGATTTTAAATAAATCCACAAGGAAGATTATACTAATGCAATCGGTAAGTGCATGTTGTACGATAGTTTTGATTGTAGCTATTTCATTTTAATCTTCTTATACTACGATCGCTGTTTCGGTTTTTAAGTGAACATACATTCACAAAATTACTTATATATATGTGTAAATAAACATGATACATATTCATGCATAATTCTCCGTCTATCTATATGTGATAAAACAACAATATACCTTAGATAAAATATATTCCAGAACATTAGTTTTCCTACAAAAAAGAGCTTTTGTCTTAATGCATCGTTTATTTGTTTGGTTTTTAGATGTATTTGCAAGCTTGTTTACATTAGTCTGTATAGGAAAAATCACAACCGATAATAAAGAACTGGTCCTTTATCTCTGTGATTACAAAATGAATCGGATATAAATTAATTCCAGTCCACTAGTTCTGGGACTGAAAATGAACCCATTCGCCGCGGATTTCATCGTGTTTTCGACAAGTGTTCCAAATGGTTTGGCCCGGGTGTTCGTTAGGAGCGCGAACAACCGGAGGCGGTCGGTGCTCCGCCCGCCCAATCATCAGTGGCGACAGGTCTCCCCCAGAAAAACGGCCAGTGATGATGTGAAGTGAGAGCGGACGATGCTCGCGCTCAATAAATCTAGATAAAAGCGCGAGTGGAAACGCCTGGCAGGCCTGGGGGGGGGGGGGGGCAGGAGCGCTGGGCGAGGTGATGGGGATATCCAGTGTTCCGCGTATGCCATTCTCAACCATTTGAAGCTTGCTTTACAGACAATGCTACTCATCCGACTGTTTCATTGGAACTTATCATTTTCTCCCTTCTAATTTTCATATATATTTCTGTCGGAAATGTCGTCTGTTGGCTTCACTTTTAACATCTCGTTTTCATTATTATATTCGCTTCGGAATCATCTTCTGTGGGCTTCACTGTAAACTTCATCAGGCCTGCAGATTACTTCTAGACGAAATGTCCACACATATTGGTATAGACAGTTGATTGTGCAATTGTCCTTACAACGCTGGAATACTTTTGTTTAAATTTTTAATTTGAAATTATCATAAATATCTTAGTTAGCTCTTTTTAATGTGCTAATGTGCTACTGTGCTAATGAAAAATATAGAAAAATAATATAATCGGTGCCGGCGGTTGAAGCAGGCTGACATTGCAGACGCAATTGTAATAATTAATTGAAGGCCCACATATTAAAAAAACCTAGACGCGTTATAAAATATATATTTTACGCGTTATAAAATATATATATTACAAATTAACTTAAAATGTCAGTGAATCATTTTGTGTGAGAAAAAAACAGGTAGTATTAGCTTAAAATACTCTTTTGACATTTTTAATCATTTAAACCTAACAGTGCTGAAATACTTTCGTATAAACCGTGGAGAAAAAAAAGAGTTTTTTCAATTTGAAATCATGAAATTGGTTCTACGGCCATAACAAATTTATTCTTACAGTGCGTGGATCGACTTCAGACATCAGAATTTGACGTCTACATACGTCAGATTCTGACATCTAAAGTCGATTCCCGCGCTGTAAGATTAAAATTCACCTTTGGTATTTTCATTCATTTAAAGCTGACAATGCCAACGCAATTTGCAATTTTAAATGAATTTAAAATATCCACACATTTCAAAACTATTTGATCAATTTCACTGAATAATATTGTAGTGAAAAAACAATGATTTTAAAGCATCACTGGCAATAAATAAATGCGTTTTGCGTGTTTAAAAACGGATTTCGCAAACGGAAATTATTTATATGATTAGGCTGCTGTGAGTATGGTACAATTAAGATGCTTGAGCTATATCACCAAAAAGATTAGAGTAAGGTGTAGGCTTACGCCTGAAACTACTGTATATCTGGTAATATTCGCGAGGTTTTAAGATTTGAATTAAAGAATTACGCGAAAATTATTATTATAATAGCGCTATTAAAGAAAAATTAAAATTCGCTTATTCCAAACTCCGTGAAAAGTCCCAAAATTAGATATTCGCGAAAATTTAAAAAGGCGAAAATCACCAGATATAGGGCCTACAGTATTTAGATAATGTTGTTTAGTGTTTCATTTATCAGGTTGTGCTAATCTGCTCGAAGATGTTTGTGTTAATTCTAACCAATATTGTTGAAATATTTAACTTCTTCATAACTAACCAGGACTATAATCGTTTCAATCAGTTGCATTAGCCGATCAAATCACTGTTATTTGAGAATAAAATCTGTGTTTAAACATCAAGATTTGCAAATATTTGATCTCTAATTAAACAAATATGAGTAGTTTTCACTCACTTGAAGTTGTGGGTCGCGGTAGCTGGACAACTTTAACTTAGCGTTCATATCATTAACCCTTTCAGTGTGGGGACCGACTTAGACGTCAGAATCAGCGCCATAACGTAGGTAATTAAATGAAGCATGCAGAAAAAGCTAACTCAACATTCATGATGATTTCAAATTTAAAAAAAATTTTGGTCTCCATGGATTATATACAAAAATATCAGTGTTGTAAGGGTTTAGTTAGCCTGAATGGTGATGGTCGTGATTCATGCTAAAGCTATACCTATACTCCAGTAACACAATATTGTTTAATATTTGAATAAGGGTTTAGAGAAATAATGTGGATTGACAGCGAAATATCTAGAATGATCGATCGTGACCCTTGACCTAATTCATGAACCCGGATGACCTAGTCTCTTAGGTGCAGTTGGATAACATAGTGACCTACTTTTTCACTTGCTTGAGATAACAAATACGTAAATGCTGGTTAGTGACCAAGATTTAGTGGCAGGAAAATAACTGGAGCAGCATTTTTATTTTATGATAACATGCGTACCGTGAAGATTATTCGGATTTATGTGAAATGGCAGAAAATCAACAGTAAAGTAGCAGATGGATTAGATTCGAGTGTAATCAACTGTAGATATCATGAGACACAACACATTTATGAGAGAATACAGCTTTAGACCACTAGAGGGCACAATAGTGTAAATGCGTATTCCCCAGGCGAGACATGACGCCAGAGGTGAAGGCCGAGGTACGGCCGACAGCCTCGGGTTTCATACCTTTTACATTCGGCCTCGGACATCATACATTTTTTTGTTGACGTCGGGCGTCATATCTTTTGCCTGGGGACTGGGGAAGATGGTTAAACGTACCCAGAGGAGCCTTCTGGTGCCAAGGAGTAAGGTGTCAAGGAGAAAGAACGAAATTCAATAGATTCGTATTTAGGAATGTATAGCACAACCCCGAGTAGGGCTTACGAATCTATTTGTAAATTAGTTATTTCTTCGACCTTAATGTAGGCCCACATTGCTCACACAATATTGTTAACATCCAAGCTAGAATAGAAGACTAGTGTCACCCATTATCAATAGCTAGCAGCTACTATAATGTGCTTTTGGTGCTTAGTAAAGATTATAGGGCGCTTTATTTCTACATGCTGTAAACAAACTCTTCGCATAAAACGTGAGATTTTCATGTCGAAAGTCGGTCCCCGCACTGAAAGAGTGAGGTATTTCTAATGGTCGTAGATTCATAACATAGGTATTCAAATGCAGCGGGAAGACCTAACTAAGACACTTTATGATGTTTGCAATTGAAAATTGGACATAACCCTTTTTCTCCATGGTTTATACAGAAATATGTCAGCGTTGTAAGAGTTAACAAAAGACTGACGCCATGGGTGTATTTAAACTCTACTTAAACCAGTGACGTATTATGTTCGCTAATTTCTCAGTCGACTTTCATGATTTTTGTGCTGACATTAGTGTCCACACCTTCGACAACAACCTCGAAAACCGTTTAACCCCTATCCTGCTGATCACGACAATTGCCGTTTTTAATCCGTTTTATTAATCGACCAAACTACTGTCATTATGAATGAAACGTGTGTCTGAACATCAAGATTTTCGAACTTTAAAAATTAAAACTTTTGCAAATATTTGTGCTCAAATTAAACAAATATAGGAGTAATTTTCATCCAATTGGAACTTCAAGTGGCTGAATATGTAAATACATTAACAGGCTAAGGGTTATTATTTTAATATTTAAAAACATCAGCGAAAATCATGTTGGTAATATCGAGACATGTTATAACTTTCTGACACAGGAGTCGAACCTGGTATCTGTGGATCACCTTTCCAGCGTGTCTCCCCGCGGCCATGTGAGGCTCCCTGATTCCTGATAAGGTTTGTCAGTTGTCAGGATAGGCACGGTGGGCGTGTACATCAGGTATCAATCTAATTCTACACCAGTATATCATACTCTATGTGAATCAGTGATACTGACAGTGACACTGACCTATTAAGCCCCACGCTGAATGGGTTACCCACTGCCTCAGGTAGTACTGAATTGTTTCTTTCCCTTTTTCGTCATTTGAAGCATAAATTGCTTTAGCTTTATTTTAAATGCATTATAAATGGACACCTCTCGGAATGAGTTATTTTGCGACAGCAAATTTCGACTTTAAGTTGTGGAGATGATAATGGTAAATTCACCCTTGAAACCATCACGATGCATCAAATCATCATATTACATCTCTGAAGAATATCTTAATTTCCTTAAAGCTATAAGGGTATTAGGAAGACATTTTTCATGGAATTCTTGTGATATTAACGATATTTTTCTTTCATTCGCCACCCACATCAAGTCATCTTCATCCACTACAAGTCGAGAATTGCGACAGCAATTTACGGTTTGTAGTGGATGAAGATGACAATGGTAAATTCAGTCTTGAAAAAATTGAACATATTAAACACTGTTAAAGACTGTATTGGAAGATAATGGATATATCGTAGTTGTTTCAGTTGTGGGCCAATGCCATAGACGCTAGCCCGTCGGTGTGACAGCTAATACATTGTGTTCTGATATGTATGTCTATCAAATTCGAACCCTCAACCACGCTACCAATGAGCTATCCTGGTGCCACGATATATCCTAGTTGTTTTAGTGGTGGCCCAATGCCATAGGCAGTGTGACAACTGGCACATTGTGTTCTGATATGACTGACAATCAGCCTGTCAACTGAATGTCAGACTGTCACATTAATATCAACATGTCAGGAAAATTGATGTCCATTGAATGCTGCGCTAACGCTTAAATCACTGGCCCAGCATTGAGCCAGAAAAGCGGTGCGCTATCTTGTTAGAATCCGTATCATCACGATGCCAAGTGCTGGTGCAATGTTGGGCCAGTGACGGTGATTACGGCCCGGTACTGAGCCAGTATTGAGCCAGATGTACCAGATGTATTCTGCCGTGCAAAGCCAAAATGCAGTATCTGCTTACTTTACAAGTAAGCAGATACTGCCTTTTATCTTTGCAGAGCAGTATTGGTTGTGATGCCAGTACTGGGCCAGTATTGAGCCAGATGTACCAGATGTATTGGTTGTCATGATGGAGACACGGTGTGTGACAATGCTACTGAGCCGTGGTCGCTATCTCTACATGAGCTCCGCCCGCGTGACGCCGCGCACTACGCCCTCCCCTAGCGTGTACCCGCCACACGTGCTAACAATAACTACAGGCCTCATTAGGCACCTAGCCAGCAAACACACAACGTTAAACCAATAGTGTCTAAATGTTGGACGAGCGTCGCAGACGTTGGGCAAACATTGAGACAGCATTGGGTCAGTAGTTCTTATTTGCTGGATCACCAGATGAAGGGAGATACTGAGGGTGCTACTGATACTGATATACTGGGCGAAATACTGACTGACTGATAAAGTAGCTGCTACTGATACTGCTACTTCTACTGTCGCTACACCTGCAGCAGCTACTGTTATTGCTACTAGGGCTATTGCCACTGCTACTTTTACTTTTACGTAGCCCCTTCTCCAGATGCTGGACCAGAAATTGATGATGCTACTAAGGAGACATGGCGCAATGGTTAGAGCGTGGCGCTTTGCCGATATCGCTGCCTGTCGTGCGGTTTCGAAACCCGCTTGGTGCAGTATTGTCAGAGAAATATCATGTTTCTTCCCTCTCAATCTTGGAACATTGTTTCGATGTTGTGTCGTTGGACAATGTACTTCACCCTCAAATGCTTCACTTTACTCAGGTGAAAATAAGTACCGGGTTGGACAGAGATGGCAATGTGTACGATAAGTTTAATGCGCCGGAATGGCTGCATGACTGTATGCTCCCAGTGGCTCACAAATAAACAGGTCCAGGGACCAGAGGGTAAAAATGTAATGCCGGATGATAGGTCCTCAGACTTGATGTCAGGCTATATACCTGCACCTTTACCTTTACGAAAATATTAATAACAAAGCCGCTGCTAAGGTAACTGCTGCTTCTATTGTCACTACACGTCTTGCTACTTCCCATCTCAGATTCCAGATGCTATTTTGCCATCCCAAGACAAAAGAAAAATCTCCGTGACGTTAGGCTACCTATCACAATAAATCAACCCAATGTTGGGGTAAAGTTTGCAATGCTGGCCCAACATTGACACAAAAATGGGTACATGTCTAGTGTTTGATGGTTGACACTACCAGAGGGAGGGGTGAGTGGTGTCTAGATTCAGGCCATGATCATATGTGAGACAAGGTAGAGGCAAGAAGACATATCACTGGTCAAAACAATATTCTGACATGTTTGTGTGTCGCCAGCAAACACGAGACGTTGAGCAATGTTGTTTTAATTTTGGACGCTGGCCCAACACAAAAAAAATATTGGCTCAACGTCTCGTGTTTGCTGGGTCTTTGCTGATATTTGTATATTCATGCTGATTTTTTGTTAGTCCATGCCGACATCGGTATCCATGTTGCTATTTGTGTGTCCATGCTGATATTTGTGCGTCTATGCTGATATTTGTGTGTCCAAGCTGATATTTGTGTGCCCATGATGATAATTGTGCGTCTATGCTGATATTTGTGTGTCCAAGCTGATATTTGTGTGTCCATGATGATATTTGTGACTTTATGCTGATATTTGTGTGTCCATGTCAATATCTATGTGTATCCATTCTGATATGTGTGTCTATGCTGATGTTTCTGTGTCCATGTTTATATTTGTGTGTCCATGCTGATATTTGTGTGTCCATGATGATATTTATGTGTCCATGCTAATATTTGTGTCCATTCGGATATTTGTGTCCATGATGATATGTATGAGTCCATGCTGCTATTTGTGTGTCCATACTGATGTGTGTGTCCATACTGATGTGTGTATCCATACTGATATTTGTCTATCCATACTGCTATTTGTGTCCATGCTGATATTTGTGTCCATGCTGATATGTCTGAGTCCATGCTGATATTTGTGTGTCCATGCTGATATGTGTGTGTCCATACTGATATGTGTGTCCATGCTGATATGTGTGCGTCCATGCTGATATATTTGTCAGTCCATGGCGATATTTGTGTGTCCATGTTGATATTTGTATGTCCATGCTGATATTTGTGTGTCCGTGTTGATATTTGTGTGCCCGTGCTGATATTTGTATGTTCATGTTGATATTTGTGTGCCCATGTTGATATTTGTGACTTTGTGTTGATATTTGTGTGTCCATGCTGATATGTGTGATTTTATGCTGATATGTGTTTATGCGTATTGTGTTTGTGAGTCAAAGCGGATATGTGTGTGTGTCCATGCTGATATTTGTGTATCCAAGCAAATATAATTATGTGTGTCCAATCTGTTCTGTGATGCATTATCATTCCAACAAAACGGGAAACCCAGCAACAAATATACATTGGCACATTGTTAATTTAATGTTTCGCCATCATCTTAGACGTTAAGCCAACATTAAATCGACAAAGAGCTTTCAGGTAAATAATATAATTGAAGACTCAATATTTGGCCCAGATTTTTGGCAGTGACATCTTGTTATCAGGCATAGGGTGCAGTTATTAGTTTTTGTAGCCAGATATCATGGTTATCGTTATAGATAGTCATGAGCAGCGTCAAAGACTAACATATTATCGTAAAAAAATATATAAAGTGGTGTCAACAGGTGTTTCTATTTTTAGGTAGATATCAATAAATAAGTGGGTCACGATTATCTACTTCTCCTTTTTTTATGGAGTTCTATTGTCAGGTTAAAAATAAACATTTTAGCACTGAAAGGGACATGCCCAGGTCTAAAATCATGAAAAAATGGGTGATTTTTTAAGCTTAATAATATGACCATATGAGGTAAACATGTTCATAGATTAAAACTGCAAAAGTTTTTTGCGCTGCTCATTCACCAATTAGGCTAGATATAGAGACAAAATTCCTGATTTCTAATTATTGACAACCATGTCAAAAATAAGAAATACGGGAATTTCGTCTCTATATCTAGCCTAATTGTTAAGTGCGCAGCACAAAAATTTTACAACTTTTGCAGTTCTAGTCTATGGACTTGTTTACATCATTAACATATTTATGCAAACATTTATTAGTTTTGCAGTCACTAAGCGTGCCCCAGCAATTATTGGTCCCTTGTACATTTTATATACAACATGTAAAAAATATGACATTGTAAATTTTGTATTGTCGGAACATCTTTTGAACCCGGTCAAAATAAGTAAGTCAACCTGGCGTAATATGGTGTTATCAGTTGTAAATAATAAATATAAAATGAAACACTCGATAGATCTGTTAATGTATGATAGTTTGTCAATTTTTAAAAACTGTATGTTTGACTTTTCCATACTTTGGCTGTGGTATGTGGTGATGAATAATCCGGTCACATTTTATAAATGTAAAGTGGTTGCCAGAATGTTGACTGGTGGTGATGCTATGTACAGACGATTGTTGCGTAATGTTCACAAGCACAGCTCAATCTGTCAGCTCTGCCCAGCGTACCAACAAATTACTATTGAACATGTTTTGTTCGCGTGCACGGGCCTCTCAGGTCAGCGTGAGGTGCAGTGGGAGAGAATGACTAGCCTAATGCCACCAGCAATGGTCAGCTCAATTAACTGCATGTCTGACAGTACAAAATTAGTATTTCTGATGAGTGGCCTGAATGTAAAATATTTGAAAGAATGGCAGTGTATATATGAGGGACTGGTCACATTTCTATGTAATATGCATAATTGTTTAAAAGTCGAAATGGGCTTATGTGACTGAATGGTAAATAAAGTCGAACATAATTTCTTATACTATAATAAAATCATGCTACAATTTCAAATAGTTTAATCGCACATATGTTTTTTATTTATTTTATTATATTATTATTATTTTTTTTTTTTAATTACTATTTTTCACGTTTGAGCTGTTAACAACTGGTTGAATGTATGTATATTCTCGTGTTTACTTAGTTATATTGATTTTCGTAATATGTATTGATAAAATAAATGTATATGCTCTCCCAGTGTGGAGGTTAATAAAAAAAAAAAGATATATATATATATATATATATATATGGTCATATTATTAAGCTAAAATAAAATCACCTATTTTTTTATGATTTTAGACCTGGGCATGTTTAATTTGAGTCCAACAAGTTTTAAAAATTATTGTTGATGTTGAAACACATTTGATTCCCGATAACCGTGATTTAATCTGCTAAGATGGATTCAAACGATTATAGACGAGCTGAGTACTTAAATGGTTGACGTTAGTTTGTTATTTTATTATGAAGGTCAAACTTAATTCCAAAAGTAATCCGTTTTATCAGCCGATTAAGTCACTGCTATGAAATGAGTGTTTAAACATCAAGATTTACAAATGTTTGGTCTCAAATTAAACAAATATGAGTAATTTTGAACCATTTGTGGTTGTGGATCGCGGTAGCGAGACACAACCTCAAGTGGTTGAATTTTTTTTTTTTATGCAGGATAAGGGTTAAAATAGAAATATTGCAAAACTCATTTTTATTTCAATTCAGCAGTAAATACAAGGCAAAACATATTCAAATACTGACAAAACCCTGCGATTAAAATAGGTAAGATATGGATTACCGGTCAGTGCATTTTCGGATGTTAACCCTTTCAGAGCGGGGATCGACTTTAGACGTCAGAATCTGACGTCTAAAGTCGATCCCCGCTCTGCAGAGTGAAAATATTCCCAATAGCCGTAGACACATAACATAGGTATTCAAAAGAAGCGGAAAGAGCAAACTAAGATATTTATGATGATTTCAAGTTGAAAAAACACTTTGGTCTCCATGGTTTATACATGGGTTCACGAGATTTGATTTTGTGAATAAAAAATTCAAACCAGAATACGAGACGCATATTAACCCTTTGTCCGTTAGCGTGGATAATTTTCATATTTTGCACAAGCATATGCCTTGACCCAGTGGGTGCATTGTAATTTTATTTGAGATTTTTCAGTGGAATAGACCCCTGACCCAATATACGATTTTTAAATTATTTGAGATCCGCATTTACTATACTAGGGCGATATTTCCAGTAGGCAGTTACAGACGTATCCATCTTGCGATTTGTTATAGAATGGACCAGGCGAGCAGTTTTAATTATGGTTTTCACTGTTTTTGTTAAAATACATTTGATGTTGAAAGTCATTTAAGATGTCACAAAGGTCTTAACCCTTTATCCTCCGGTGCCGCATATATTCCGTTTTCCATTTCTTATTAGCAGATTAGATACCACCTTTTAAACATGTTAAAGATAAAATGTGACATAAATCAGCAATATTTGACCTCCATTTTATCAAATCTGAATAATTTTCACTCACTTGAAGTTGTGGATCGCGTCAGCGAGACACAACTTCAAATGGGTGAAAATTCAGATTGAATACTTTGGCGGTTAAATGGTTAAATTCATTGTTTGATATTTGTAAAATAATATTGCTTCTTTTGTATATTGTTATAATACAAACTAAAACTATGTGGTGAGATGCCCCTTTTAATACAGAGAAATATAAATCACATAGCTTATTGCCGACACCTCACACAGCTAAGCACGATGTAACATTCCGTTTCCATATTTCATTTGTTTCAATATATCTGACGCAAATTTATTCCTTTTTTTTTGCCAATAAACAGATGAATATGGACCTCATGACACGTTCTACATCTGTTTGGTATAAATCCCATTCATCACTACCACGGTATGGTGGGTGCTACATGCTGTAGTGGCATGTAAAATATGAACACTTTCACCCTCACAGCGCGGAGATCGACTTTAGACGTCAGAATCTGACGTCTGTAGACGTCAGATTCTGACTTCTAAAGTCGATCCCCGCACTGAAAGAAATAAAATATGTATATTGTTATAGACCCATAACATAGGTATTCAAATGCATCTAAAAGAGCTAACTAAGACATTTATGATGATATCAAATTAAAAAAAACCTTTCGTCCCCATGGCCTATACAAAAATATTTCAGGCTTAAAGGGTTGAGCAAGTAAGCCAATCGAATTTTTCATTCACTTCAGCTGTATCTCGCTGATGCGATATACAGCTGAAGAAAGTGCAAATTACTTCGCTTTTTTTGTAAAAATCAAATGTCATGCAGACTACTAATAAATAGAGAACCTCGTGAAGATGGTGAGATAAATCAGATGACACTGCCCTCCAGAAATTGGATTTTGAGCCCTGTAGTGCAGGGGGCTGTGTTTTTCACTTGGATCGGAATGTTAATTTTTGGCACCAATGCTAATATCAATCTACTAGGTCCAATGATTCAGAAAAGTTTTGGTGCCATTTTTTCTGTTGGGGTTAAAGGTCATTTTTGGGTCATTTAATGTAGGTACCGTATATTTCACATACATTCTCATATCTTTTTCGTTTTTATGTCACAAAGTACGTCATGTGACCCCTTAAAATTTGCAGAATTGAGAGGAGAACACGAATATGCATGTAGGATTGACATAAATATACACTGGAAAAAAATAATCCAATCCAATAATTTCAGACGCGATTTGTTTGGTAAAGTTCATCGTCATTTTGTATACAAAGTAACGGTATCAAAATAATTCAATGTCTTTATAGATAAGGTCAGTGATTTTAACATAAATAAAAACAAATATGATCTACTTAAAAAATATTTTAGACGCATCTAATGAAATACACAGGTAATACAAATGTTCTCTTCGTCATCAAACAGAGATGTGATGTAATCAGCGGTATCACATTCCCCAACGTCAATTCTACGCTGGTGGCGCTTTCTGTACACAAGTCTAGCCTAGTCATACACCAAGTCAATTATTTATTGAAAGAACACATACGTACATGATGTCTCTTTAATTTTATCTTGGATAAAAACTAACGTCATTAAAAATGTCATAATAACTCAAATGTCCTCCTCGTCCTCCTCATCAAGAACTGCGATACACTCGACATTATCACAGTCACCAGCATCTAATCCACACTGGCATAGCTTTGTACACATAAGGCTAGCCTTTCTTCATGAACATGAACACATAGAGTTTTGGCATTTAGATTTTGCTCATTTGCAACGTATGAGCTCAATCACAGCATCTGGAGCTGGTTTTAGTAATGTTCTCACAGGACAAAGACAACCCTCCTCATTTGTCCATCCATGGGGCAAGTATTGGATTCGCGATGTGAGCCAGATGCCATATTCTGGCCTGGTAATTGGCACAGAGTATGTGCTCGTGTAGAGCAGCTTTAGTTGGGGGGAGCTTTTCACACTCTGCTCGATTTTTCTTGAACAGCAAACTCCTAACACTACCGGGATATACAATTTACAAATATAATGTTCCAATGTAGTGAGATTTCTACTTCAGATGGCATGTTTGCCTGTCTAAGATCAATTAATCCCTGAACAGTGGTCTTGTCAGTCTTTAAAGTTTTTGAATGATTTTCAGCAGGTTACCTCCCCTTACCAGAAAATCGACCAATAGTATCACATCCAGTGAAGCTGTGAAAGCCAATCAAAGCGCTGACAAGGGGGCAACCTAAGACATCATAGATTGGTTTCAGTACAATACATTTCCTGTTCTTCCCATGACCAATTAGCATACATGGGCTCGCTCCAAGTCTTGGAAAATAGGCTAGAGCAAGGATAAGCTAGAGCAAGGATTAAAACATCAGTGTCCGTTGACAGAATGTGGATTGCTGCATTTTCATTTTGACTGGCCACATCAATTGCATGAAGCATTATGATTGTGTCTGCCTCCTCCTGCCTGGTACACATGTGACTGACATTCTTATCTGTCTTGTTGGTTGTTACACCATCTCGAGTAGATAGGCCTTATGCAACTGTTTTGTGTGATAATCGAGTGTTTCTTGAGGAAGGTATAGAGTCAAACTATCTTTTGTTTAGGATTCACTGAGGAACACCTTTAGATACATTCTGATTGGTGCGTGTACTGTCTTTACATTTATATTATGTCCGGCCTGTACTACTCTTATGACGCTCTCTTGTTGTTTGTTTTAATGATGTTGCTGTGTTGCATTGATCAAATACTAAGTGAACTGTGATATATCTAGAGATGCAATTGGTTATGTATATACTCGCCATAAAAGCAGCTGACAATTCAAGGTATGTTTTGAAGCTTTCATTCCTGTTAGCTCTTGGACAAGCATCAATGATAAGAACGCTGCCATCCTCTTGATCCTGGGCATTTTGATCTTATTCTTTATAAAAAGCTCTCAGAATATGAAGTAGTTTGCTTTTGTCCATATAAGTTAACATCGATCCATCAGACGCGACAAGGGATCGAGGTATGCAAGCGAACTCATGTACACTAATCACATCTTCTATGTTTATATCAGGTCTAATCATCAGATCTTCGCGAAGCTCCGCTGTCTTGGTTAGCGTCTTTACTTCATCCTCTTTTCCTGCAGATTTGCACATTTACAGCCTTGTTTTGGTCATCAGGAGGCACAAGAACTCCACCAGTTTTCTTCAAATTTTGAATTATCGCCTGTGCAAGATGTGTTTCGATTAACAGAATACGAGAGTAATCAACCACTAGCATGTCTAGAAGGAAGTCAACCATGTGTTTGCTACGTGTGTATGCATGGACTTTCATACCAGTTCCAAGTAATACAGGTAGGTCAATGTGTCGAGTAGCGGAATCCTGCTTCAAGATTGTGTTTGTTTTATTCGTGGTTGAGAAAACTAAAAATCAGAAATGTTGTCAGCAATTTGCTCTTTCAACTTTCGTCTTGTAGAAATATTTGTGATTCCAATGGATTCTAATATGGCCTTATATGTTGTAGACACATCAGTTATTGGAAATACTTTTCCTTCTTTAAGTGCCTTTTTAGCAAGACTGTAAAACTCTGCTGCTATTATGCGAGTCCTGTTGCTATCCAAATCACCAGGGAAGATGACTGTTTCACTTCTTGGTACATATCTTACATAGCATTATATTTATTGTTTATAGCTCTGGCATCTTTGGCATCCAGTGAGTGAAGTCTGATCTTCCAATCACCATTGTTTCTTATGTGCAAGTGACTTCTGAATTATCACCATTGCAGAAAGACTTCTTTTGTGAAAATACTCGCCAGTGAACGTATAAACCATTTGTAAGGAGCTGCATCTTGCTTCATAAGAAGAATCCGTAGGCGGACATTTGATAGAAGGACGCCCTCTCTGCGAGTGAGTTCAGATAAATCCCCCTTGACGATCGCCTTCTCATACCTGATCTTTTCCCCTTTTAAGTTTGTCGGTATGAACAGTCTCTTGAAAGTAATTTCTGTGTCATGTTGTACCCTTTGCTCTTAGTTTATCAGCTGTGCTGTTCCCAATGCGTCTGTTGATATTTTGGTAACCGTCAGATCCATACAATGAACGACTCCTAACAAATATTAGAAACTTTACACGAGAAGATGGATTCTTCACTAAATCACCACCAGAAACCTGACATTTAATACACAGGTTACAGTTAGTCTCAGTTAATTTGTCAAGCAGTGTAGTTTATAAACTCTTCGCAGTCATCGTTGGTGCAGTTTGTTAGTTGAACATTTAGTTACTTTGAGGCTAAATAAGTGTTGCGTAATGTGTCGTCTATGCAACCGTCACTTATCGAATAGTCACAAATGTTGTATGTTTCATGCAGATAATGTTACCGATTTCACTCCACAGTGAACTAACGTCCATGGGGTATTTATATTCATGTTCAGTGTCTCGTTCTGCAAATTTTAAGGGGTCATATGATACACTTTGTGTCATGTCTTTGTATATGGAAACCGGGTGTCATTTTCGTATATTTAAGTTCGACGACTTTGAATGACCCCAAAATGACCTTTAACCTCAACAGAAAAAATGGCACCAAAACTTTTCTGAATCATTATACCCAGTAGATTGATATTAGCATTGGTTCCAAAAATTAACAGTCCAATCCAAGCGGAGATCTGTATCCAACATTACGGCCTGCACTACTGGTTGTCTGAGGCCGAGCACGCTGCCTCTCATTTGCAGAGGCTCCCCACAATACCGAATCGATACGCGTGAGTTGGAAAGAATTTATTTTAAACCCGAAAGCGATCGAAGAGACGTTACATATTTAAAAGGTGTCATAGCTTGGAAGGATTTATTTTAACGGTTATATATTGAGGTGGCATTCAAAAGGTTGATTTGAGCGATCACAAAGTGACGTGGCAATCAAAGGTTTATTTCAGCGGCCATATGGTGATGTGACAAAAAAGGGTCTATTTCAGCGGTCACATTGTGATGTGACAATCAAAGGGTCTATTTCAGCGGTCACAATAGTGATGCGGCGATCAAAGGGTTTATTTCAGCGGACATAATAGTGATGTGGCGATTAAAGGATGTATTTCAGTGGTCATAATAGAAATGTGACGATCAAAGGGATGATTTCAGCGATCATATAAGGATGTGGCATTCAAAGGGTGATTTCAGTGGTTATAAAAGTAAAGTTGCATTTAAAGGGTTGTTTTAGCAGTCATAATAGTGATGTGGCATTTAAAGGGTTTATTTCAGCGGTCATAATAATGATGTGGCATTTAAAGGGTTGTTTCAGCAGTCATAATAGTGATGTGGCATTTAAAGGGTTGATTTCAGCTGTCATAATAGTGATCTGGCAATCAAAGGGTTGATTTCAGCAGTCATATCGTGCTGTGGCAATCAAAAGGTTTATTTCAGAGGTCGTAATTATGGTGATGCTGATAATAACCCTTTCAGCGCGGGGACCGACATTATACGTCAGAATTTGACGTTACTCTGGCAACAGAATGCCCAATATTGGCCTGACCCAAAATTCTCTGATATAGTTTTTTTCTCTGCTGATTATTTATCTTTGGAATCTATTGAAATATTGAAAATATAGGGATTCAAACCCTATTTCGACGACTTATATAGAGGTACTATAAATATGTTTTTAACAACGTCGCGCAATTTTAAATAAGGGGGTAGGGTTACTTGAATGTATGTTATTTCTGTTCTGGTAAACCGACCTGCAACTGCTATATAACATATGAGCGGTAATTGAATTCCGCTTCTTATGGTATAATAAATATCGCTCCATGTATGCCTAAACATCATTTAATTTGAAAAATCAGCGAAATTTTGCCAATAAACAGATGAATATGGACCTCATGACACGTTCTACATCTGTTTTGGTATAAATCCCATTATTCGCTACCACGGTATGGTGGGTGCTACATGATGTAGTGGCGTGTAAAATATGAACACTTTCACCCTCACAGCGCGGAAATCGACTTTAGACGTCAGAATCTGACGTCCGTAGACGTCAGATTCTGACTTCTAAAGTCGATCCCCGCACTGAAAGAAATAAAATATGTATATTGTCATAGACCCATAACATAGGTATTCAAATGCATCTAAAAGAGCTAACTAAGACATTTATGATGATATCAAATTAAAAAAAACTTTGGTCCCCATGGTCTATACAAAAATATTTCATGCTTTAAGGGTTGAGCAAGTAAGCCAATCGAATTTTTCACTCACTTCAGCTGTATCTCGCTGATGCGATATACAGCTGAAGTAAGTGCAAATTACTTAGCTTTTTTTGTTAAAGATCAAATGTCATGCAGACTACTAATAAATAGAGAACCTACTGAAGATGGTGAGATGAATCAGATGACACTGCCCTCCAGAAATTGGATTTTGAGCCCTGGTTGTCTGAGGCCGAGCACGCTGCCTCTCATTCGCAGAGGCTCCCCACAATACCGAATCGATACGAGTGTGCTGGAAAGAATTCATTTTAAACCTTGTGATGTGACAATCAAAGGGTCTATTTCAGCGGTCACAATAGTGATGCGGCGATCAAAGAGTTTATTTCAGCGGACATAATAGTGATGTGGCGATTAAAGGGTTTATTTCAGTGGTCATAATAGAGATGTGGCGATTAAAGGGTTTATTTCAGTGGTCATACTAGTGATGCGGCGATCAAAGGGATGATTTCAGCGATCATAATAGTGATGTGGCATTCAAAGGGTTGATTTCAACAGCCATATAAGGATGTGGCATTCAAAGGGTTGATTTCAGTGGTCATAAAAGTGAAGTTGCATTTAAGAGGTTGTTTCAGCAGTCATAATAGTGATGTGGCATTTAAAGGGTTTATTTCAGCGGTCATAATAGTGATGTGGCATTTCAAGGGTTGATTTCAGCTGTCATAATAGTGATCTGGCAATCAAAGGGTTGATTTCAGCAGTCATATCGTGCTGTGGCAATCAAAAGGTTTATTTTAGAGGTCGTAATTATAGTGATGCTGATAATAACCCTTTCAGCGCGGGGACCGACATTATACGTCAGAATTTGACGTTACTCCGGCAGCAGAATGCCCAATATTGGCCTGACCCAAAATTCTCTGATATAGTTTTTTCTCTGCTGATTATTTATCTTTCGGGTCTACATAAAGATATCTAGGGTGGTGTGGAGGTGTCACCTTTGAGCAATTTTTAGCCGTATGGCTAAAAGTTCAGTTATAATCATATGAAACAAAATTATATATGGGCAAACGATAACATTTAGACTTATGGCTACAATGCACCCCCCCCCCCCCCCACATCTCAACGAAACTAAGGTTTTGGAGCCTATTGAAACATTGAAAATATAGGGATGCAAACCCTATTTCGACGACTTATATAGAGGTACTATAAATATGTCAGACGTCTGATTCTGACTTCTAAAGTCGATCCCCGCACTGAAAGAAATAAAATATGTATATTGTTATAGACCCATAACATAGGTATTCAAATGCATCTAAAAGAGCTAACTAAGACATTTATGATGATATCAAATTAAAAAAAAACTTTCGTCCCCATGGCCTATACAAAAATATTTCAGGCTTAAAGGGTTGAGCAAGTAAGCCAATCGAATTTTTCACTCACTTCAGCTGTATCTCGCTGATGCGATATACAGCTGAAGAAAGTGCAAATTACTTCGCTTTTTCTGTAAAAATCAAATGTCATGCAGACTACTAATAAATAGAGAACCTCGTGAAGATGGTGAGATGAATCAGATGACACTGCCCTCCAGAAATTGGATTTTGAGCCCTGTAGTGCAGGGGGCTGTGTTTTTCACTTGGATCGGAATGTTAATTTTGGCACCAATGCTAATATCAATCTACTAGGTCCAATGATTCAGAAAAGTTTTGGTGCCATTTTTTCTGTTGGGGTTAAAGGTCATTTTTGGGTCATTTAATGTAGGTACCGTATATTTCACATACATTCTCATATCTTTTTCGTTTTTATGTCACAAAGTACGTCATGTGACCCCTTAAAATTTGCAGAATTGAGAGGAGAACACGAATATGCATGTAGGATTGACATAAATATACACTGGAAAAAAATAATCCAATCCAATAATTTCAGACGCGATTTGTTCGGTAAAGTTCATCGTCATTTTGTATACAAAGTAACGGTATCAAAATAATTCAATGTCTTTATAGATAAGGTCAGTAATTTTAACATAAATAAAAACAAATATGATCTACTTAAAAAAATATTTTAGACACATCTAATGAAATACACAGGTAATACAAATGTTCTCTTCGTCATCAAACAGAGATGTGATGTAATCAGCGGTATCACATTCCCCAACGTCAATTCTACGCTGGTGGCGCTTTCTATACACAAGTCTAGCCTAGTCATACACCAAGTCAATTATTTATTGAAAGAACACATACGTACATGATGTCTCTTTAATTTTATCTTGGATAAAAACTAACGTCATCAAAAATGTCATAATAACTCAAATGTCCTCCTCGTCCTCCTCATCAAGAACTGCGATACACTCGACATTATCACAGTCACCAGCATCTAATCCACACTGGCATAGCTTTGTACACATAAGGCTAGCCTTTCTTCATGAACATGAACACATAGAGTTTTCGCATTTAGATTTTGCTCTTTTGCAATGTATGAGCTCAATCACAGCATCTGGAGCTGGTTTTAGTAATGTTCTCACAGGACAAAGACAACCCTCCTCATTTGTCCATCCATGGGGCAAGTATTGGATTCGCGATGTGAGCCAGATGCCATATTCTGGCCTGGTAATTGGCACAGAGTATGTGCTCGTGTAGAGCAGCTTTAGTTGGGGGGAGCTTTTCACACTCTGCTCGATTTTTCTTGAACAGCAAACTCCTAACACTACCGGGATATACAATTGACAAATATAACGTTCCAATGTAGTGAGATTTCTACTTCAGATGGCATGTTTGCCTGTCTAAGATCAATTAATCTCTGAACAGTGGTCTTGTCAGTCTTTAAAGTTTTTGAATGATTTTCAGCAGGTTACCTCCCCTTACCAGAAAATCGACCAATAGTATCACATCCAGTGAAGCTGTGAAAGCCAATCAAAGCGCTGACAAGGGGGCAACCTAAGACATCATAGATTGGTTTCAGTACAATACATTTCCTGCTCTTCCCATGACCAATTAGCATACATGGGCTCGCTCCAAGTCTTGGAAAATAGGCTAGAGCAAGGATAAGCTAGAGCAAGGATTAAAACATCAGTGTCCGTTGACAGAATGTGGATTGCTGCATTTTCATTTTGACTGGCCACATCAATTGCATGAAGCATTATGATTGTGTCTGCCTCCTCCTGCCTGGTACACATGTGACTGACATTCTTATCTGTCTTGTTGGTTGTTACACCATCTCGAGTAGATAGGCCTTATGCAACTGTTTTGTGTGATAATCGAGTGTTTCTTGAGGAAGGTATAGAGTCAAACTATTTTTTGTTTTGGATTCACTGAGGAACACCTTTAGATACATTCTGATTGGTGCGCGTACTGTCTTTACATTTATATTATGTACGGCCTGTACTACTCTTATGACGCTCTCTTGTTGTTTGTTTTAATGATGTTGCTGTGTTGCATTGATCAAATACTAAGTGAACTGTGATATATCTAGAGATGCAATTGGTTATGTATATACTCGCCATAAAAGCAGCTGACAATTCAAGGTATGTTTTGAAGCTTTCATTCCTGTTAGCTCTTGGACAAGCATCAGTGATAAGAACGCTGCCATCCTCTTGATCCTGGGCATTTTGATCTTATTCTTTATACAAAGCTCTCAGAATATGAAGTAGTTTGCTTTTGTCCATATAAGTTAACATCGATCCATCAGACGCGAAAAGGGATCCAGGTATACAAGCGAACTCATGTACACTAATCACATCTTCTATGTTTATATCAGGTCTAATCATCAGATCTTCGCGAAGCTCCGCTGTCTTGGTTAGCGTCTTTACTTCATCCTCTTTTCCTGCAGATCTGCACATTTACAGTTTTCTTCAAATTTTGAATTATCGCCTGTGCAAGATGTGTTTCGACTGACAGAATACGAGAGTAATCAACCACTAGCATGTCTAGAAGGAAGTCAACCATGTGTTTGCTACGTGTGTATGCATGGACTTTCATACCAGTTCCAAGTAATACAGGTAGGTCAATGTGTCGAGTAGCGGAATCCTGCTTCAAGATTGTGTTTGTTTTATTCGTGGTTGAGAAAACTAAACATCAGAAATGTTGTCAGCAATTTGCTCTTTCAACTTTCGTCTTGTAGGAATATTTGTGATTCCAATGGATTCTAATATGGCCTTATATGTTGTAGACACATCAGTTATTGGAAATACTTTTTCTTCTTTAACCCGTTTGTGACGAGCCCCGGAGATCTCCGTGATTTAGGGAGACCATTCAGATACGAGGCCCGGAGATCTCCGGGTCTGATTGCATGAGATAACTATGACGTCATATAATAATCTCGTATCAGAAACAGTGCAGTAGCCCAATAATCTCGTGTTAAACGGGTTAAGGGCCTTTTTAACAAGACTGTAAAACTCTGCTGCTATTATGCGAGTCCTGTTGCTATCCAAATCACCAGGGAAGATGACTGTTTCACTTCTTGGTACATATCTTACATAGCATGGGAAATTATATTTATTGTTTATAGCTCTGGCATCTTTGGCATCCAGTGAGTGAAGTCTGATCTTCCAATCACCATTGTTTCTTATGTGCAAGTGACTTCTGAATTATCACCATTGCAGAAAGACTTCTTTTGTGAAAATACTCGCCAGTGAACGTATAAACCATTTGTAAGAAGCTGCATCTTGCTTCATAAGAAGAATCCGTACGCGGACATTTGATAGAAGGACGCCCTCTCTGCGAGTGAGTTCAGATAAATCCCCCTTGACGATCGCCTTCTCATACCTGATCTTTTCCCCTTTTAAGTTTGTCGGTATGAACAGTCTCTTGAAAATAATTTCTGTGTCATGTTGTACCCTTTGCTCTTAGTTTATCAGCTGTGCTGTTCCCAAGGCGTCTGTTGATATTTTGGTAACCGTCAGATCCATACAATGAACGACTCCTAACAAATATTAGAAACTTTACACGAGAAGATGGATTCTTCACCAAATCACCACCAGAAATCTGACATTTAATACACCGGTTACAGTTAATCTCAGTTAATTTGTCAAGCAGTGTAGTTTATAAACTCTTCGCAGTCATCGTTGGTGCAGTTTGTTAGTTGAACATTTAGTTACTTTGAGGCTAAATAAGTGTTGCATAATGTGTCGTCTATGCAACCGTCACTTATCGAATAGTCACGAATGTTGTATGTTTCATGCAGATAATGTTACCGATTTCACTCCACAGTGAACTAACGTCCATGGGGTATTTATATTCATGTTCAGTGTCTCGTTCTGCAAATTTTGAGGGGTCATATGATACACTTTGTGTCATGTCTTTGTATATGGAAACCGGGTGTCATTTTCGTATATTTAAGTTCGACGACTTTGAATGACCCCAAAATGACCTTTAACCTCAACAGAAAAAATGGCACCAAAACTTTTCTGAATCATTATACCCAGTAGATTGATATTAGCATTAGTTCCAAAAATTAACAGTCCAATCCAAGCGGAGATCTGTATCCAACATTACGGCCTGCACTACTGGTTGTCTGAGGCCGAGCACGCTGCCTCTCATTTGCAGAGGCTCCCCACAATACCGAATCGATACGCGTGAGTTGGAAAGAATTTATTTTAAACCCGAAAGCGATCGAAGAGACGTTACATATTTAAAAGGTGTTATAGCTTCAAAGGATTTATTTTAACGGTTATATATTGAGGTGGCATTCAAAAGGTTGATTTGAGCGATCACAAAGTGACGTGGCAATCAAAGGTTTATTTCAGCGGCCATATGGTGATGTGACAAAAAAGGGTCTATTTCAGCGGTCACATTGTGATGTGACAATCAAAGGGTCTATTTCAGCGGTCACAATAGTGATGCGGCGATCAAAGGGTTTATTTCAGCGGACATAATAGTGATGTGGCGATTAAAGGGTTTATTTCAATAGTCATAATAGAAATGTGACGATCAAATGGATGATTTTAGCGATCATAATAGAGATGTGGCATTCAAAGAGTTGATTTCAACGGTCATATAAGGATGTGGCATTCAAAGAATTGATTTCAGTGGTTAAAAAAGTGAAGTTGCATTTAAAGGGTTGTTTCAGCAGTCATAATAGTGATGTGCCATTTAAAGGGTTTATTTCAGCTGTCATAATAGTGATCTGGCAATTAAAGGGTTGATTTCAGCAGTCATATCGTGCTGTGGCAATCAAAAAGTTTATTTTAGAGGTCGTAATTATAGTGATGCTGATAATAACCCTGTCAGCGCGGAGACCGACATTATACGTCAGAATTTGACGTTACTAAGGCAGCAGAATGCCCAATATTGGCCTGATCCAAAATTCTCTGATATAGTTTTTTTCTCTGCTAATTATTTATATTTGGGGTCTACATAAAGATATCTAGGGTGGTGTGGAGGTGTCACCTTTAAGCAATTTTTAGCCGTATGGCTAAAAGTTCAGTTATAATCATATGAAACAAAATGATATATGGGCAAACGATAACATTTAGACTTATGGCTACAATGCACCCCCCCCCCCCACATCTCAACGAAACTAAGGTTTTGGAGCCTATTGAAACATTGAAAATATAGGGATGCAAACCCTATTTTGACGACTTATATAGGGGTACTATAAATATGTTTTTATCAACGTCGCGCAATTTTAAATAAGGGGGTAGGGTTACTTGAATGTATGTTATTTCTGTTCTGGTAAACCGACCTGCAACTGCTATATAACATATGAGCGGTAATTGAATTCCGCTTCTTATGGTATGATAAATGATATCGCTCCATGTATGCCTAAACATCATTTAATTTGAAAAATCAGCGAAATCCACAACAACAAAACCCTGTTGGGAAACACCATTTCATCAAACGTTTTTTACATGTATCCACATTTAGGCCACGGTTTTTCAATCCAGATATACCTATAAATAAGCCTGGATGTTATGTGTGCTTTGAAATTTCACACAATTTTTGTGAAAGACAAATACAAAATGGCCGCCATCTGTTTTAAAAAAAATTTATGTAATTTTGTGCATTTTACTTTACTCTGCATCGAAATAATGGACATCATGCAAAATTAGAGCTATATATGTTTTATACAAAAAAAACTTATATTATATGAAAAATGACAAAACTTGAGTTTTGGCAGTCGTCTGTTTGAAAAATTGTAGGTATATATCGACACAAAAAAATATACCAACATCTTTGATATCAGTTATTATCAAGGGTTTTTACATAGATATAGAACATTTTATTTCCATTAAATACGAAATGTATACAACAAAACACTACCTTTGTATTTTATCCCTCTATATGAATAATTGCCAACGTTTTTTAGTGAATACAAGCATGACTGCTCGCTCATGTTAATTTTATATGGTATAAATGTATGTTATTACTCTTACATTCTCTGGTGCCATTTTTTAAAATTGATCACAGCCACTTTAAAAGTTATTTCAGCAACTACAAAAATGATCTTGACCACTGAAGAAGTGATTACAACCACTTTAAAAGTTATCTCAGCCACTACAAAAGTGATCTTGGTCACGGAAGAAGTGATCACAGGCACATTGAAAATGATCTAAACCACTGCAAACGTGACCTTGACCACTGAAGAAGTGATTACAATAACTTAAAAAGTTATCTCAGCCACTACAAAAGTGATCTCGGCCACTGAATAAGTGATCACAGCCACGTCTAAAAGTATCTAAACCACTACAAAACGGATCTTAACCACTGAAGAAGTGACCACAGCCAATTTAAATGTAATCACAGTCACTATAAAGCTGATCTTGGCCACTAACAAACTGGTGTCAGCGACTGATAAAGTTATCTAAGCCACCACAAAGTGATCTTGGCCAATGAAGAAGTGATCACAGCGACTTTTAAAATTATCTCAGCCACTACAAAGTGATCTTGGCCACTGAAGGAGTGATAACAGCGACTTTAAAAGTTATCTCGGCCACTAAAAATGTAATCTTGGCCACTAACAAGCTGCTGATGTCAGCCACTGAAAAAAGTTATCCAAGCCACTACAGAGTGATCTTGGCCACTGAAGAAGTGACCACATCCACTTTAAAAATGATCTAAACCACTACAAAAGGGATCTTGTCCAATGAACAAGTGATTACAACCAGTTATCTCAGTCACTACAAAGGTGATCTTGACCATTAAAAAAGTGATCACAGCCACTTTAAAATGATCTAAAGCACTGCAAAAATTATTACAATCACTTTAAAAGTTATCTAAACCACTACAAAAGGGATATTGGCCCCCAACAAACTAGCTTAGATAGCTTTATCAGTGGCTGACACTACTTTCTTAGTGACAAAGATCACCTTTGTAGTGGCTCAGATAACTTTTAAATTGGCTGCGTTCACTTCTTCAGTGGTTTAGATACTTTTTTAAAGTGGCTGTTATCACTTCTTCAGTGGCCGAGATTACTTTTGTAGTGGCTGAGATAACTTTTAAAGTGATTGTAATTACTTCTTCAGTGGTCAAGCTCCCTTTTGTAGTGGTTTAGATCATTTTAAAGTGGCTGTGATCACTTTTTCGGTGGCCAAGATCACTTTTGTAGTGGCTGAGATAACTTTTAAAGTGGTTGTAATCACTTCTTCAGTGATCAAGATCGCTTTTGTAGTTGCTAAAATAACTTTTAAAGTGGCTGTGATCACTTCACCAGTGGTCAAGATCATTTCTTAAAAATGGCACCAGAGAATGTAAAAGTAATAACAAACATTTATACCATATACAATTTACATGAGCGAGAAGTCCTGCTGGTATTCACTAATAAAAACCGTGGGAAATTGTTCATATGGAGGAATGAAATACTAACTTAGTGCTTTGTTGTACATTTCTTATTTACCAGAAATAAAATATTATGTATCTATATAAATTTCCATGCTAGTGACTTTCAACTGATATCAAAGGTGTTGGTATTTTTTTTTACTTCGATTTTTTTTTTGCGTCGATATATACAATTTTTTCAAACAGACGGCGGCCATTTTGTATTTTGTCATTTTTTGTTATTTTTCATATAATATAAGTTTTTTTTTTATAAAACATACCTCTAATTTTGCTTCGTGTCCATTATTTCAATGTAAAGTCAAGTAAAATGGTCAAAATTACATTTTTTTAAAAAACAGATGGCGACCATTTTGTATTTGTCTTTCACAAAAATTGTGTAAATTTCAAAGCACACATAACATCCAGGGGGTGCATGTTAGCTATAAGTAACCCATCGCCTATATGTTATCGTTTGCCCATATATAATTTAGTTTCATTTGATTATAACTTAACTTTTAGCAATAAGGCAGCCATTTTGGATTTCAAAATGGTGTCTATTATTGTATTTTTAAACTATGGAGATGTAAAACAGATTTATGTGAATAAAATTTGACAAACATACATTATTACAAGACATATTAACCGAGTGTTTGCCCTTTATAAAGTCGAGTCCATCATAGCTGAGGCGTATTCAGAGCTTTTTCGAGTCCATGGCGGCCATCTTAAATAATTAAAATTGCTCAAAGCTGACACCTCCACACCATCCTAGAAATCTTTATTTAGACCCCAAAGATAGATAATCAAGAGAGAAAAAAACTATATCGGAGAATTTCGGGTCACCACCCTTAGCTGCCGGACTACGTCTATTTTTGTCGATTATGTCGATCCCCGCTGAAAGAATTAAAAAAATGTCTAATAGCTGTAAACCCATAACATAGGTATTCAAATGAAGCAGAAAGAGCTAACTAAGACATTTATAATGATTTAAAATTGAAAAAACCCTTTGATCTTCATGGCTTACACAAAGTGTTGTAAGGGTTCAAGTCAGAGGGTGTAAGCGATAGAAGTGTAGTTTGCCATGGATTTTGTGGCTACCTCATAATATGATATGTCTGCTCTGATTATACTAACAGTAGCTGATATTGCTGACCCACATATTATATATATAGGTGTCACTGGCCACCTAATATATGTAAAATGGAAAAACAATCTAAACATCCGAAAAAAAATGGAAGTAGGTGAGTGGGGCCACAGACAAATTGGATAAAATAAAATAACTTTTTTTTTTGCTTTTCTACTTTATCGCCACCTGGATTTCGGCCCCTGGATTTCGGTCCCAGACCTAAACAAATATGTGTAAACTACAGGTAACTCGTATCCAAACTTTTCTTGGATTTTTTTATATCTTGAATAAATAATTCAATATGTGATATGTTTATTTCCAACAAATATTATGATTATTTGTCATTTGAAGCTGGAAATTGCTTTAGCAATTCCAGCTTCATATGAATGAAAAATAAAAAAAAGACAATGTAGCAGCACACTGGTTGAAACATACACCCCTCTTCAAAATGTCTGACCTACATTTATAAACAAAATATAGAAATACAAGATGTCATGGAGTCCATAGATTACAACTGACGGATATCACCCAGCAAATCTTAATGCTGGTTCAATGTCGGGCAATCATTGTAGACGGTAGACAAACATTGCAGGTGCCCTTTGAATATTGTTGTCAGGAATTATTAAATTTCGAGAAAACAAAGATAGTAAATAACATTTTAAATATTTTTTGTACCTCTGTAATCACTCACTGAGCATGCTGCGGTGGGAATTTCGGCGTCAATTCACACTATTCTGCAAGATTGGAAATAATTTATCTTGACCAGCAGGGCGGGGGCCCTGGTGCAGTGGTTTAAGCTGCCTGCTTGGAAAGTCGGAGATCGCGGGTTAGAATACCACTCTGGCATTCAAGTTTCAAAGAAAGAAAATGTTTCTTCCCTGCTCTCACGTGAAAATTGAGTATTGTGGAGAGCCTCCTTGACCGAAAAGTAGCGAGCTACGCATCAGACGGCCAGGGTTCGAATTTCGAATCCTGTGTCTGGAGGGCAGTGTCATTTCATTCATCCCACCATCCTCAGGAAGTTCTTCTGGCCCAGTTTAGCCTATATGTGCACAAATGTGTCATAAAATACCATTC
Organism: Flabesymbios commensalis; assembly: GCA_964017125.1. Lineage (NCBI taxonomy): Eukaryota > Metazoa > Annelida > Polychaeta > Terebellida > Flabelligeridae > Flabesymbios > Flabesymbios commensalis. The sequence goes on from OZ024909.1 coordinate 12,073,962, forward strand.
ATTTTATTTTTTCACAAGTTAGATGACATAGCTGTGGTTAAGCGCAAAAATAAAGTCAAAGCGAACATTTCATCTTTAACCCTTTTAGCGCGGGGACCGTCTTTATACGTCAGAATTTGACCTATGTAGACGTCAGATTCTGACGTATAAAGACGGTCCCCGAACTAAAAGAATTTAAAAAAATTCTAATGGTCGAAGACCCATAAAATAGGTATTCAGATGAAGCAGAAAGAGCTAACTAAAACATTCATGATGTTTTTAAATTGAAAAAACCCTTTGGTCTCCATGGTTTATACAAAAATATTTCTTCGCTGTAAGAGTTAAGCTGCCATTTGTTCCTACTTTCAACTTTTAAGGGGTTTTAACGGATCGTTTGTTAGCCCTAACATGTCGGGCGGCAGTGTTGAGTGGGATACATTTCTCCGCCCTGTGTCAGCAGAATCAATTGCCAGGATGTACATCTTACATCAAACCAAGGATACTGGAACTAGTATTCTTGATCAAACAGATCTGCTGTTAAATTCGCTGTGTCGTTTATAAGTGTAAATGAGAGATGTAAGTGTAGATTGAGACAGATCACAACACCGCCTCGCGAAGACAAGCAGCAGTAACTGCTTACTTTTCAAGTGGGCAGTTACTGCTGTTTGCCTTTGAGCTGCAGGATTATCTTCTGCCATCGAGTACTGACATACTGACCGCCGTGCAAAGGCAAACAGCAGTAACTGCTCAATTGAAAAGTAAGCAGTTACTGCTGCATGCTGGTTTTTAAGCTGCAGGATTATCTATTGCCATCGAGTACTGGCATACTGACCGCCGTGCAAAGACAAACAGCAGTAACTGCTTACTTGAAAAGTAAGCAGTTACTGCTGTTTGACTTTGTGTGGTAGATTGGTACCAAATGTAAGCTACCAGGAATATGCTATTTGGCTGAGATTAGCACATGGCATAGTTTACCCTTACAACGCTGTAATCTTTTTGTATAACCTATGGGGACCAAAGGGTTATTTTCAATTTAAAACCATCATAAATATCTTAGCTAGCTCTTTCTGATTTATTTGAATTCCTATGTTATGGGTCTCAGGGCCGTAGCCTGGAGCAAAACCCAGGGAAGGGGGGGCAGTTGGGGCATTTGCCAATATTGTGACAAAATGAAGGGGGAGGGGTCAACTGCCTTTTCCCTGCAGGCTACGGCCCTACGACTATTATAATTAAAAAAAAAAATTCAGCACGAGGACCGTCTTTATATATCAGAATCTGACGTATATAGACTGTCCCCGCGCTTAAAAAGTTATTGGTAGCTTTTTTGTCAGATTGAAACAGATTGTTCATCAGTATCCATTTTTGTTATATTAGGCCTATACACTGACTGTATAGCGAATGTATTACTTACTATGTTCATTTTTTAAGTCTGCATATGTTTCTGGTCGTCAATAAATATATATCTATCATGCAAAAGCTTAATTATTTAAAATTACATTTCCATGAGTCTAAGTTTTCTATGTGATGTCCCCAGAACTACTCTGAACTAAGAAATTCTCCATTCTATTAAAAAAAAAAGGTTTCAATAGCGAGAGTGCTTCATCGGTGCGCTTTTGCCCACTGCATGGGATCGAGTTCACCGATTCGAAACTGATTGAACGAAGCTGATCTCTTGACGTCATGACAGGGGTTTCTGGCGTCAGATGGTGGAATGTTGTCTCTGGTTTAATTAATGCATCTGCTCACGTGGATGGTGACATACAACACTTTTTCAAAATCTCTACCTGACTATGTAAGAATGGGCTTTTATGACACCTTTTAGGCACACATAAGCTGAACTGGGTGAGGAGAATCTCCTGAGGATGGCGAGATGAATGACATGACACTGCCCTGTGTCTTAATAACCCTCAGCACACCAGATAAAAGTATAAAGATATGTAAAATAGTTTATAAGTTGGTATTGATGAAATTTCATAAAATGATCAAAATGACATATCACATCAAATGTAAAAATATTGTATTACCTGGGTGCCAAGTGGGGGGGGGGGAGGGCTGAGCAAACGTTCCCCAATAACTTTCATAAAAAATGAAGATAACACCGGGTAATCAAGAAATAAATATCTAACATTCGTCGGACAACATCTTTAGTTTAAACAAACTGAAAACCAGTAATAAACTGCAATCTTGAAAGGGTGACCACGTCAAAACATAGGTATTTATATAACAAATACATACTAGCAGCTATAATTTTTCGATTCATATGGCAGGCCCAGCAGAATGCGAAATCTTTCTCTGGGCGCACGGGCTACGAGGGGGAAGACTTTGATTGATCATAGGTACACCACAGTCTGGTCACATTACATCACTAATCTATCAATGTAGACCATTAAACACTCTCTGCATAACATCAGATTTTACTCCAGTGAACAGATGTTTTGAGATATTTGTCTGGGAAAAAACATATATCAATTATTTTGTCAATCTATCAACTTGATCAATGCTGCTCTGGTAGCGTTTGGTTTGTAGCAGTGGTTTGAAATGTACTACCGTATATTGCCGGTTAGTAACCGCGGTTTATAACGGTAAATATGCTTGGTAAAATAGTCCCAAAAAATCCAAACTTAAGGTGTGGTTTATAACCGGGCATTCCGTGTGAGCCATGACGATGTCAGGTGAAAATAGGAGTGTTTGCCGGGTCTGGCAACCAAATGACAGACGGGTATCGTCACCTGCGTTGGTGTGAGCTTTGTCGCCTGACTATGAAGTCAATTAACCATCTGCGTCCCAATGTGAATAATAATAATATGGGCTATATTCAAATTAAACTCATGTAAATCATGTAAATTGCAGCATATACTTGTCGGCTGTAAGCAGAAATAATTAGTTATAAATGTTAATGAAATTTCACGATGGTGGATGACTTTAAACGTCACATGTGATAGAAATATCACGGTATTGTTATTGTCCATAGGGCCGAGATCGTCGTTATAACAATCAATTGGAGCTGTAGAAGTATATGTTATTAGCATGTTCAAAACTAACTTTTCATGGCAAGCCAATACCAATACTTATTTTTAAATTAACCCCTTTGCTGCTGGATTCCATTCATTTGAAGCTGAAATTGTTATCGCAATTTCCATCTTTAAATTACGAAAATATGCTTATTTGTGAAAACATTTGCATAGGTTTAAAAGCCTATGTCCGCTTTATGAGCAAAACTATTGTCGTTTTATTCATTTGTATTATCTAATCAAATCACTGTTATTGGGAACAAAAAGTGTGTTTAAATTACACGATTTGCAAATCTTTATTCTCAAATTAACCCTTTAAGCTGTGACGATGCATTAAAGCATCATTTTACATCCATGAAAATAGATTTAATTTTCCTACAATCAAGGGATTTAGATCGAAAATTTCCATTAAACACGTTTACCAATACATGGTAATTTTCCTCAATTTTTAAACCACATCAAGTCATCTTCATCCACTAAAAGTCGGGAATTGCGACAGCAATTCGCGGCTTGTGGTGGATGAAGATGACCATGGTAAATTTAGGCCTGAAAGGGTTAAAAAAATTTAAGACTTTTTCTAAAATTTGAATTTAAATTCTTTAATTTAGCGTTTTATGGGTTGAATGGAATCAAACGTCTAAGAATACACTACATGAGTGAAAAGTGTTATGGTTATATTGAGCCATGATCTAACTACTAAAGGTATCCTACTTGGATATGATAATAAAGTCTTTCATATAAAAATTAATGTGAGTGTGTGTTCATTTGAGATATGATATCAATTTGAAAGTGATAGTATTTTCAATTGAGATATGATATCGCTATGAGAATGAGTTTGTTTTTGTTTATCACTTAAAAAGGATGAGTGTGTTTTTAGTTGAGATATGATATCATTTTTAAAGTAAGTTTGGTTCATGTGAGATATGATATCGCTATATGATAATGATTGTGTTTTTGTTTGAGATATGATAACACCTTGATATTCTACAATATTTTATGATATCAGGTAATATTCGTGTGGACTACGTTACCACTCCAGCAGGGCAGTTCTGATTCGACGCCATTTTTCGCGATGGTGTGAAAGGGGGAGTTATAATACTCTCATTCCCTACTTAAAAGCGAGTGCCAGTTTGACAAGAGCCAAGGCCATACTTTTTCACGGGTATGATGAAAGCATGACCTGCATGTATTATATAGACCTTACAACGCTGAAATATTTTTGTACAAACCATGGAGACCAAAGGGTATTTACAATTTAAGATCATCATAAATGTCTTAGTTAGCTCTTTCAGCTTCATTTGAATAACTATGGTATGGGTCTACGGCCATTAGAAATATTTAAATTCTTTCAGTGCGGGGATCGTCTTTATAAGTCAGAATCTGACGTCTACAGACGGCAGATTCTGGCGTATAAAGACGATCCACGCACTGAAACGGTCAGGCGGTGTGTTTCTGAAACGACAGCATTTAGCCAGCATTGAAGTTGTTACCAGACCATATCACACGCCAACTTGGGTAATATAAATATGCATTCAGGAGACGAATACTTGCGAACAAATTGACTTCAATTAGATTCTGCAACAACAAATTATTATCTCAGACTGAAAGCTATTGTAATTTCTGAACATACCGTTCTTTTTATGCAAGACATTAGTTACGTAGGCAAGATAAATTGCCAATCAAAATAGAAATCTACATAGAAGTCCAAAAAAAGGGGTTTAAAACTTTTATTTTGTAAATAATCTGTGTGGTAGTTTTTCGTGAAGTTTTTTTTCTATTTGATAGTTTATTTTATTTGTGGACCTCAATGTGATTACAAACTCAATTGTGAATTGTTTCACTAATCATTTACATTTTGTACTAGATCAGTGGGAATAGGAATAAGAAGAAATAAGCAAACGTTTGTGTTTTGTTCTCACGAAATAATTAAATTCTACAGATGTGGATTAAACAGAAAAAAAGTTGAGATACAGGCAATTTACAGCTCTCTATCCCCTCACATACGACGCCATCCCTCAATGTTGGCTCAATGGTGGTCCACGGCCTACGACACTGGCCCACATTTACCCAACATTGGTAGAACGTCTTTCCTTCACGTATGTTCGCATACTGAGCAAACACGAGACGTTGAGCCAATGCTGTTTTAATGTTGGGCCAGCGTCGCAGACGATGGTCCTATTTTAAAACTACATTGGCTCAACGTCTCGTGCATCAGTTTTCAACCAACGCTGGCTTAAAGTTGGCCCAGCATTGAATCGTTGCTAGTAAAAGCTTTATAATCGTTTATTTTGTAAATATACTATGGAAGCTTTACTGTCAATTGGCCATAAAGTAAAAAAAACTTATTTAAGGTTTTCGTATCGATTTTTCTGTGCATATCTAAAACCTTGTTAGATGTATTCTCAGACCTCTTATAAGGCAACCCCGACCAGTTGTCGGCTTTCAAGTGTGTGCACTAGAGCTACGCAGTATTTTCAAAATGGCCGCCAAATTCATTCTTAAACTGTCACTTTCACCACCATTCAACATTATTATGAACAGGAAACACTTAATTAAAAATAAAATAACAATTCGGTTAAGTAGATTTATTTTAATATTCCTTAGAACAATATTATTTATTATAGATCAATAGAGGAATGAATAGTAAAAATACATTTATTTCAGCTTACCACCCAAAATCTATTATTTGAAATTATGAAAAATTGGCCTATAATCCAGCGACTGTTTGTCCCTAATAGTTGTATTTATTTTTTGGAGAATCAACATCTTTTTATTTTGACATAACGTCTGAGAAATCACCTACAAGCCCATTAACCACTTAAAATGATTATGATACTCTACTTGCTATCCTTCCATATGCCAGGCATTTCAAATATTTAATCTAGAACCATAATTCCGACTGGGACGGATGTTTGTCATAGTCAATGCCCATAACTGTTTGAAGGCATGGTTGTGCAGGGTACACATTGTACTGTGCACTGGAAATATTTTTCAAAGGAGGAGAGTATAGTTCTAATTAAAGGTTTCCTTCCTCAGGGACATTGCTGCGAAGTTGAAAAAAACACATTCAGCACACATCTATTTTTTATTCCTTTACCGGAGATAATAATAATAATAATAAGTTCTCCTATAGCGCACATACAGACAAATAAAGGTAGGTGTTACAGAAAAGATGCTTCTTCAAGGCGCATTTGAAGGATTCACACTTCCGCACCGAATCTGGGAGTTCGTTCCACAGCTTTGGCGCTGCACTGAAAAACTTCTGCCTCCGTACTGTTACAGTACTGTGAAAGTTTAATCTTGCGCCAACAAATAAGGCTTTTTGATGATGAGCGAAGGCTTCTGCTTGGAGTGTAGCTTGAAACTAACTCGGATAAATATGATGGCGCGCTGCCATGGATAGTTTTGTACGTGAGCAGCAGTACCTTGAAGATGATTCACTCTTGTACTGGTAGCCAATGGAGTCTTTTAAGCACTGGTGTTATGTGATCAACTTGATTGGTGCGTGTCATCAGGCGTGCTGCGGTGTTCTGAATACGCTGTAAACGCTGAATAAGCCTCTTGGGGAGGCCGTACAGGATGCTGTTACAATAGTACAGTCGAGCAGTGATAAAGGCATGTACCAACTTTTCAGTGATAGTTTGAGTCAGAAGATGACGAATCTTTCCAATGTTTCTGATGTGCAAAGAAGCAGCACTGCAAACGGCACTGGCATGTTTGTTAAGGGTCAGACAGCTGTCCAGTGTCACTCCAAGACTCTTCACATTCTCTGCAGGAATGATGTCACTCACTCAGGAGTGAGTCACTCACTCACAGTGAGTGAGTAAGTCACTCACTCACTCACTCACTCACTCACTCACTCACTCACTCACTCACTCACTCACTCACTCACTCACTCACTCACTCACTCACTCACTCACTCACTCACTCACTCACTCACTCACTCACTCACTCACTCACTCACTCACTCACTCACTCACTCACTCACTCACTCACTCACTCACTCACTCACTCACTCACTCACTCACTGTGACTGACTGACTGACTGACTGACTGACTGACTGACTGACTGACTGACTGACTGACTGACTGACTGACTGACTGACTGACTGACTGACTGACTGACTGACTGACTGACTGACTGACTCACTCATTCACTCACTCACTCACTCACTCACTGCAATGAACCAATTTTGAATTGATGTTGGACCAGTCTTCGACGTTGGCCAAAACATTAAAACATCATTGGTTGGGTATCTCCTGTTTACTGTGAGATGTGTGAATTCAGAGCATGTTGTTCCCGCTTCACACAGCGAGGTTGATCAATGACTTCACCAGACGCTAATCTCACTGAGTAATTATTCCGCTAACTGCCTAATAAACCTATACTTCTCAGGGCTATGGCTTTATGACTCAGCTCCCCCCCCCTTTCCCCATCACTAGATTCTCACTACCATGGTTGAACTGTGGACACAGAAGTATTACATCCTGATATAAAAAAATAATAATAAAGAGCAATGAGCTAAATTATTTCTTTCTTAACGGCGTTCTGAGATTTCAGCTCCTATAATTTACAACTTTTGTGTATTTAATAAAATCACATATATGTTATTTTTTTATTTTTGTAGCTGGAAATTTCGTGTAAATCCTTTAGCTCCGAGGCGACGAAATGTAAATTCCTACTGCAGAGCAGACCAGCACTCAATGTGTTATCATTATGTCGATACGCTTCTAGTCCAGGGTTGTATTAATATGTGCCATGCTGCCATTCTATTCACACCACGTGGGACAATTAGTGTCGTGAGCATGGTTCTGATTGGACGTTCACAAATAAGGCTAACTACGGTGCCCAACGCTTTACTTGAAAAATATATAAAATTACTTTAGGGGCCTACATGGGAATATTATTGTAGATTTATTATCGACTTATTGATACTACATAACTATACGCTTTATCTTCATTATCCGTAATACAATCATATTCGTCAGTTAAAAATACAATAAAGCCAATGTTTATCGTAAAAGCAATAACGAACACATTTCCTAGCAAAATAGCTATAATAAACTTGGCAACAAGAATGGAAGGGTTAATATTACACATAAAATACAAAAAATCTATGCTATATATTTATCAAATTACATATTTCTGCTCATCGTATAAGCCAAGTTGAAATGTGATATTATTTTGGATTGTAAAAATATTCTTTATTATAGTGACATAATGCAAACATAATGTGTTTGTATAAACCATGGAGACTAAGGTTTTTTTTCAATTTAAAATCATCATAAATGTCTTAGTCAGCTATTTCTGCTTCATTTGAATACCTATGTTATGGGTCCACGACCATTACAAATATTTAGTTCTCTCAGTACGGTGGTTAACTTTAGACGTCAGACTCTGACGTCTACAGACGTCAGATTCTGACGTCTAAAGTTGGTCCTATCACTGTAGATTTTGACGTCTAAAGTTAGTCCTATCACTATAAGAGTTAACGGGTTAACCCTTATGCTGCTGTGACCGTATATATATGCGGCTTCAATGAAGATTCAGACCAAATAAAATGAAACTGAAATCAGGTAAATAAATTAATTAATTTTCACAGGTGTTTATTTTTCATAAGTAGTAATATTTTTGCTAACTTGAAGCTGAAAATTGCGCTAGCAATTCCAGCTTGGAAATAATTAAACATATCAACAAAAAAATCAGCGCCAAAAAAGGCTTAAAACCACGACTACGGTATATTTTTAGTCGTTTTCAATCCATCTCATCAAATCACGGTCACTGGGAATGAAATGAGTGTTTAAACATTAAATTAAACAAGTAATTTTTACCCACTCGAAGTTGGACTGTATCAGGCTCAACAGTTTTTAACCGAAATTCTATGCAGCTTTAAGAATCTCAGCTGCTTTACAAATATTGGGTTGTGTGTATAAGGTTTGAATCGGATATATTATTTTCTTTTAGAGTGAATGAGATCTTAGAATATCATAAGTGAGATGTGTAGAATGAGGCATTGTATTGAGATGGTAAAGTTAATACCAGAGAAATCCTGGTGATTTAAGAAATATTTTCATGTGAGTAAAGGTTGAATCGGATATATTCTGGTATGTATGAGGTTTTAGTCGGGTTAATTCTTCTGTTTTAGACGGAATAAAGTATCTGAATATCAGAAATGTGATGTGTAGAATGAAGCATTGAGATGGTAACGATAATAACAATTCTGGAGATTTAAGAAATATTTTGGGTGTGTGTAAGGGTTGAATCGGATATATTCTGGGTGTGCATAAGGTTTAAATCAGATTGATTCTTCTGTTTTAGAGAGAATAGCGTATTATCAGAAGCATGGTGTGTAGAACAAAGCATTAAGATAATAAAGTTAATAACACATAACTCCTGGAAATTTAGGAAATATTTTGGTTTTGTCTAATGTTTGAATGGAATATATTCTGAGGTTTAAAAGGGTGTATATTATCATTAACTTGTATATTTATTTACACCATTTTCTATTTTATCATAATTATTATGCACCGTACTGTTCATTTTAATGATCCATAGAATTCCAGTCGTCAATAAATATCTATCTATCTATTTATCTATAATCTGCAGTTTTAGGGCGCATAAGGTTTCTATCAGATTGATTCTGTAGCTCACAGAATGTCGGAGGTATAATGTGTAGAACGAGGCATTGAGATGGTAAAGTTAATACCGAGCTAAGGCGTCTTATTAATACAGCCCTCCCCCTCCCCGGCCCCGGCCGGGGCTGGCAGGAGTGGGGGAGCCATTCGACACACCCGGGTCTCCGAGCCGCACATTTCATCGCCTCTTTTGCAAACTTTTGTCAGGGAAAAAGTGTAAAATATGGGAATTTTATCCGGCGTCTTTCAGATATGAAGTTATTTATCATTCTCCGGGACAGAAGCAATCCCGTTCTGTCGCCTTAATGGCCACGTCAGTCAAGGCGCGGGGAAGAGGCAGAGAGGATGAGAACCCAATTAGCCAGAAATGGTTCACTAGCGGGCCAAGCTGCTGCCACTGCTGCTGTTGCTGCTGAAGCAGCAACAGCAGCAGCAACAACAGCAGAAGAAGAAGCAGCAGCAGCAGCAGCAAAAACGTCTCAAAAACATCTTAAACAATGTTTTGATAAGTAGAAATACAAAAAGTACTTTCACCAGCAACAGCAGCAGCCATAAAGCATCATCTATAGTTAACATTATTATGCATTTAAAAAAAGAAATAGAAAAATATATCTACTTTCGTTATCATAGTCTTGTTCGTTAATGATTTGAATCTTTTATTTTGTTTTGGCAGATTGAACAGCACAGCTACGATCGTTTTTTAGAAAAAGAAAGGAAGCAAGAGTTTTAAAATCGCTATCAATGAAATAATCAAACCCCTAAGAAAAGAAACTTTATCATGTTTATGTTTAATTGAAATAAATATGTGAAAGAACAATTGCGTCCAGAATAGATGAGTGAGTGACAACAACATCAAAATAGTAAGTGACAACAGTTTTAGCTTCAGCATTTGGTGTTGCTGCCGCTGCTGCTGCTGATCAGCAGCAGCATCAGCAGCAGCATCTTTACTCATGTTATCGCCACTGTAGATGAGATGTAGGTAACACTAACAGCAGCACTTACACCGCTGTAGCTGTAGCGCCGGCCGTGTAACTGCTGTTGTCAGAATGGGACTACATCAGCGGCATCTATTGACACGTTCCGGCAAGCTTTTGATTCCCCTCAATAAGCGGAGGGCGCTGGGTTCGTAACCTTGTCCATCTCGCTCGCCGCGGCAGATTGGGGGTCCGACACACTGATGAGGTTCCCTTCATATTTATCACGGCCTTAGGGTGATGCCGCGCTCTCAGGAGCGCCCACAGCTCGGCCCCACCGCAGCTCGGCACACTGCCGTATTTGATAAATTCATATCTGGAATAATAACCGAGGCAATCCCCGGGGATTCCGGGGCTTAGACGCACCCCACCTCCCGACTGGTCGGCTGGCCCGTCCGGGGCTTAGACGCACCCCACCCCCCTGATGCTCGGCTGGACGGATCCCTCAGCCCCCTGGTGCTCGGCTGGACGGCTCCCTGAGCCGCGGTCATTTATGTGTCAAACGCCGGGTTGCCACACAGGGCTCGCATATTATATGTTTCATTAAGCTTTGGAAGTATTATTCGATGGAGCGCAGGGGTCTCTGACAGGATTAGACGAAGGAATAACCGTCAGATTGGATTTGACTGATGACGCATGCGCCACACGTAAACACCCGGATGCTGCTAGCTGAAATGATGTCATTCTTAATCAAGTCTGGCGGACTGTTTATTTAGCCAGCAGCAGATTGTCTCTGATACACCCCCCCCCCGTCCCCCAGCCCTGCTGGGATCTCTCTAGAACCCGGACCCACCCGCTCTTCACAATCCAATCATTATTCCGCTAATAGAATTGCCCTAAAGACGCTGGAAAATCATCACTTTTCTTATTAATTCCGAGACAAGACGCTGGTTTTATGTTATTGACTGGTGTTGATATCTCCATCACATTCCCCGAAGCTTAGGCGTACCAAGGACGATCACATCAACAAAATAATTAGCCGCAATTTACAAAAACCACATGATAAAAAATCGAATAGACAAGATATTTTCGTACAATATGGCTACTTATTTCACAGCATAAACTCATACAATTATAATTCACATAAGTGATACATCGCTCTGACGATGTATCACTCATGTGAATTATAATTCTATTTAGGCTAATGTCGCGTCTAGAGTGTCACCCCCTCCCCCCCCCCCCCCCCACGGGCTGCGCCGCGCCATCTACTCAGTCGGAATAATAAGGCAGTTTTTCATTTCTGACAACGCGTTAGTTTATCGGGATAAACTTTGCCGGCGTCAATGCAATTCAATATCTTCATTCTCAGATGAACGCCTTCCGGTCTAATCCAGAGCTTAGTTACAGTCCTAATCGCTAGGCGCCGCCTCCTCATTAAAATGGCCGACCTGCTTGAAAAAAAGACGGCAGCGATTTTTACGCAATTGGTGATAAAGACTCTCCCGTCTGCAGGAATTGATGTAGCTAAATGCTGTTCAAGCCTCACTGTGAAACCTTAGTCAAAAAAGACGACATAATATCAACTTTATTCACACTCTACACCATTAGCCCATACAGCACTGAATCATTTTGTATAAACCATGTTTTTTTTCAATTTAAAATCATTAGGAACGTCTTAGTTAGCATTTTCTGTTTATTTTGAATACATATGTTATGGGTCATTGGATCTACGGCCATTATATATTTTCCAATTTTTTCAGTGCGGAGACCGTCTTCAGACGTCAGGGTTTGACGTTTTTAGACGTCAGATTCTGACGGTATTTAAATACATATGCTATCATGGTTATGGGTCTATGACCATTATAAATATTTTATTTCTTTCAGTGCGGGGACCGTCTTCATATACGTTAGAATCAGACGTCTACAGACGTCAGATTCTGACGTATAAAGACGGTTCCCGCGCCTAAAGGGTCAGCCCTTTAGCTGCCAAATTATTTAATTTTGAATATACAGTCACTTCAAGCTGTGTCCCGCTAACGCGATTCACAACTTCAAGTGAGTAAAAAATTATTCAGATTTGACAAAATGGAGGTCAACGATCTTTAAATATTTCTGATTGATGTCACGTTTTATCTTAAGCATGTTTAGAAGCTAATATTTAATTCAAAAAAGAATATAATCGGGACCGGCGTTTAAAAGGTTAAAAACTGATTTGATAAAATAATATCTAAATATGATACTGGGGTATTTTATTTTTGCATTTTCGATGGATTGACCGCATTAAACCGTATCTTCGAGTTTTTGATTGAATGAATGAATGAATGAATGAATAAATAAACAAATAAATAAATAAACAAATAAACGAATAAACGAATAAACGAATAAATGAATAAACGAATAAACGAATCAACGAATAAACGAATAAACGAATAAACGGATAATGGAATAATGGAATAATGGAATAATTTAATAATTGAAAAATTGAACTATTGAACCACTGAACAATTGAACAATTGAACAATTGAACGATTAAACAACTAAACAAGTGGACAATTGAACAATTGAATAAATGAATGAATGAATAAATGAATGAATGAATGGATGAATGAATGGATGGATGGATGGATGGATGGATGGATGGATGGATGGATGGATGGATGGATGGATGGATGGATGGATGGATGGATGGATAAATAAATAAATAAATAAATCAATGAATGAAGGAATGAGTGAATGAATGAATGA